>CAUYRT010012568.1:0-92758 GCA_963574885.1 Lepilemur ruficaudatus
AGAAAAGACATTCTATAAAAAAGACATCTGCACTTGAATGTTTATGGCAGCACAATTCACTATTGCAAAGATGTGGAAACAACCCAAGTGCCCATCAGTACATGAGTGGATTAATAAAATGTGGTATATGTATACCATGGAGTTCTACTCAGCCACAAAAAACAATGGTGATCTAGTACCTCTTACATTATCCTGGCTAGAACATGAGCCCATCCTTCAAAGTGAGGTATCCCAAGAATGGAAAAATAAGCACCATATGTACTCGCCATCAAATTGGTAGTAACTGATCAACACTAATGTGCCCACATGGTAGTAATACTCACTGGGTGTCGGTCAGGTGGGGAGTGGGGGTAGGTAAACTCACAACCAATAGATGTGATGCGCACTGTATGGAGGAAGGGGACACCTCTAGCTCTGGCTTGGGCAAGGCAAAGTCATTACTTGTAACCAAAGTGTTTGTATCCCCATAATATGTTGAAATAAAAAAAAGAAAGAAAACTAATTTAAGGGGCAAACCAAGAATGCTTCTTTGTAGCGGTCTTACCAGAACTTATTTTGTGGCAGAAAACAATTTGGCTTTGGTGTCTGATTAAATCTTAAAAATAATGCAGAAAACTCAATATGGGGAATTGAACCCGCAGAACAAGACAATGATTATCCAAGGACCTCAGGAGCAAGTCAAACTGAAGTCAAGCCTGGGGTCTCCAACCTCTGGTCTGAGTCTAACTGCTTGAACCTCTTGCTTAATGTAGAACAATGTTGTTTTTGTGAGTCGGGTCTGTGCTCGTGGTATATATTCCTCAAGTATTAAAACAGAATACGAATTGATCAGAGTTATACATGTACGAGGCAATACTTGGAGAAGTGATCACATCTTCTTTCAGGCTTCATTTACTTAGGATATTCACTGAGCAACTGCCAGTGCATGGTTATTTAAAAAATTCCACTATTATTGCTCTTCTGCTTCCAACAAGCACCAATTTAGAGCACTCTGTGTATCACTTAAGTCCAATCACCCTATATACAGATGAGTAAACAGATGCAGCCAAAGGCCAAGTCACTTTGCCAGTGCTGTGCAGAGCTGGGGACAGCTGAAAGAAGAAACCAGCCCAGTGTCTTTTGATTTCATTTTCTCTACTGCTTATACATTTTTCTATTTTGTTGATGTCTGCCCTTACCTTTATTATTGCTGGGGGTTGGGTTTTATCTGCTGTTCTTTGTTAATTTCTTAAGATGGAACCTAAAGCATCCATTATAGATCTGTTTTCTTTTCTAACATAAGCATGCGATGTTACAAATTTTCCCTCTAAGTCCTCTGTAGCAGCATCCCTGAATTTTTGATATTTTTTATTTTACTTTTCATGTAGTTCAAATATTTTCTAATTACTCTGGTGTTTTCCTCTTTGACTCATGAGTTATTAAGAAGTTACTATAAATATTTAGGGGTTTTCCAAATATTTTATTGTTATTGATTTCTAATTTATTTCCACTGTGGTCAGACAGCAAACTCTGTGTGATCTGAAAATTTTCTATTGTTTCTGAGATTTGTTTCAGGGCATAGCATGGTCTATCCTGGTGAATGCACCATGTAACTTAAAAGAAATGTTCATTCCTCAGTTGTTTAGTGTACTGTTTTATAAATATCAATCATTACTTAGATCTTCTATGTCTTTGCTGATTTTTTCATTTAGATGTTCTAACAATTGCTGAGAGAGGAGCTTAAAACTCTTCCAAATATGAGAATAACGGAACTATTTCCTACTTTAATCCTGTCAATTTCTGCCTCATGTATTTTAATGTTTTGCATGCTCTATTAGGCCAGAGACATGTATGACTGTTATACTTTTTGGAGTGACCGTTTTCTAACTTTGAAAAGTCCCTCTGTATCTGTTATGACATGTTTTTTCTTAAAATCTACTTTTTTCTCATGTTAAGACAGCCACTCCAGGCTTCTTTATGCTTACTACTTGCATGGTGTATTTTTTCCCATCCAGTTACTTTCAGACTATCAGTGCCTTTAAGTATAAAGTTCATCTCTTGTATATAGCATACAGTTGGGTCACACTTTTTTATTCTGCCAACCTCTGCCTTTTAATTGAAACGCTTACTCTATTCATGTTTAATGAAATTATTGCTATGGTTGTGTTTGGGTATATCATTAGATTATTTGTTTTCTATCTGTTCTTTTTGTTTCCTGTTCTTCCTTTCATGCCTTTTAAAAATTATATAAATACTTTAAAAATTTAATAATAATTTTCCTGTTGGCCTTTTAGCTACACTTCTCCACATTACTGTTTTAGTGATTGTTCTGGGGATTACAACATATATCCTTAACTTTTCACAGTCCATTAACAGTTACATTACTACTTCATGTAAAATGTAGAAATCTTGTAACCACATAGGTCCACCTCCCCTTCCTTCATGTAACATCCACATAGGCTATAAACCCACATGGCAATGCTATAATATTTACTCAGTCATATATATTATAAAAACTTTAAGAGAAAAAAGCAAAGGGAACAAATTATGTATTTACCCAGCTATTTACCATCTCTGATGACCTTCACTGTTTTCTAAGGACCTGCGTTTCCATCAGGTATCATTTCCTTTCAATTTGAAGAACTTCCTTTAGCATTTCTCACAGTGCAGGTCTGCTGGCAACCAGTTCTCTTAAATTTTCTTTTATCTGAAAATGTCTTTATTTTGCTGGAAGAATATTTTCACTTGATATAAAATTCTAGCTTGACAGGTTTTTTTTTTTTTTCTATCACTTTAAAGATGTCTATTTTACTTTCTTTGGCTTCTACATTTTCTTATGTTAAGTCAGAAGTCAATTCAAATGGTGTTTCCCTGTATGTAATATGTGTTCTACCTCTGCCTACTAGATTTGTTTTTAACTTTGACTTTCAACAGTGTGGCATTCTTTGTGCTTAGCCTTTTTGCTGTTCATTACGCATCTTGAATTTGTAGGTTTATGTCTGCCATTATGTTTGGGAAACAGCCATTATTTCTTCAAATATTTTCTTCTGCCTGATTTGCCTGCTGCTCTTCTAGGACTCCAATTACACACATTAGGCCCTTTTATGATATCAAACAGGTCCCTATAAAAGTACATGTTCACTTTTGCCCAAACATTTACCTCTCATTCCTCACAATGGATAATAATATCCACTGACTGTCCTCACGTTCACTTAGTCTTTCCTCAGTCTTATTTCTTATATGTCTCTGCTGAGATTTCCTATTAATTTTTGGCTATCGTATTTTCTTTTACATCATTGTGGATAGTTATAATAGGTGCATTAAAATCCTTGTGTGCTAATTCCAACATCTGGATCATCTCAGGTTTGGTGTCAGTTAATTTTCTATTCTCTTGAAAATGTGTTCCATTTTCTTTGTTCTTCATAGCCCAGGTAATTTTGGATTTTATCCTTGACATTGTGAATGATGAATTATGGATAATATGGATACTATTTTCTTTTTTCTTTTGATTTAGCAGGTAATTATCTTGCTTAGACTTGAACTACAAACTCAGTTTCTTGAGTATTTCTTAAACAGTAGCTTTAATCTCAGTTAAAATCTTTGTCTTTAGCTGAACTATTCTAAGTCTGCTTCATGCAGATATTGTTCAGGGGTCAGCCAGTGATTTAAACAGACATAATTGGGAGATATCTTCTCTGGTTCTTTCTTTTCCAAAATTCTCCTCTTTGTCCAGTAGCTGCAATTTCTTGGATATAATTTTTGGTTCCCGAGAGCAGAGGGACAGATGGGATTCAAAAAAATAATTCAAGAAAATTTCCAGAATCTAAAGACATTTGACTCATCACTAGGAATAAAACAGTGTCACAACCAGTACAATATTATGATCTTTCAGAAAACTAGGAGAAAGAGAAGATTCTATGGAGAGAGACAAAGGCAGAGATAAGAGAGCAAAGGCTTCAGAATTCTAAGGAAAAATTATTTCCAACCTAGAATTCTATAGCCAACCAAGCTATCAATAAAGATTTTCTTCAGAAATTCCAAGTCTCAAAAGATTTACCTCCAATATACTCTTTTCTTGGGAAGTTACCAGAGGTTGAGTTTTACCATGTGAGAGAGCAAATCAAGAAAAAGGAAGACAGAGTGTCCAGTTTTACCACGTGAGACAGCAAATCAAGAAAGAGGAAGACAGCTGGTCCGACACAGAAGAGAGGCAAAGGGAAACTCGACGTTGATGATCATGAAAGGAGATGCCAAGTATGAGGCCAGCCCAGCAAGCACCCCGTCCAGACTGGGAAGGGCTAGAAATCTGTGGGAAAGTTGTTCTAAAAGATAAATGTGATAAAATATCTATGTGTGTGAATATACTGCAAGGATATGTGCACAACTTGGATGGAGGGAGCTTTGGGATGAGGGAAAATGATATAAGATACATGGATAATACAAAGAGTACAGAGGAAAAGCGCCACAGTGCATGACGAGCTTAGCACTGAGTGGCACATCCGTGCCGAACAGCGTGGGCACTGAACATTGCTCTGACCAAACGAACGCACTGGGAGGAGGGGCTGGGGGAAACGTGAGCACGCGGTAGAGGGGATGAAAGAGAAGAGTGATAAATCCTCACGTTCCATTGCAGGGAGACCAGAATGCCCCAAACCAAAGAATCAAGTGGCAACACACACCTGTTAGAGACAGCAAAGTAACTACTATAAGAACCAGATCAGCTAGAAGGTTTGAAAATGGATGGCTTTAAGGAGCAAGCAAAGGGGGACTTACAGAGCAGGAAAAGATCATAAATCACAACTTATAGAGGGACTCTTCATTTCCACAACCAGCTCTATGGAACCATTTGACTGTGTATTCAATTTAAAAATATAAAAAGATAATCTGATACATTTGCTAACATAATTTCAACAATAACACTCAACAACTTTTTCCTAAGGGGTTATTCAGTACTGGCATTGGCCTAGGACCTGCAGTCCCCATGCCGAGGTGGCTGATGGCTCCTGGAACTCACTTTTACTGTCTGCACAAAGCTCAGGGGTCAGTTGAGAGCAGGATGTGGGAAACAAGCACAGCAGAAATCAACTCCAAGGCCATCTGACATCTGTACCTCCCCAGGTGAGGCCTAGTTCCAGAGAAACTGAGTAAGCATTTCAAGAAAAGAAAGGGCTGGGTATAGATATTTGTAAGACATTCCAATAGACAAAGAAGCAGGGGCAGCAGGAATTGATCACATGCCTAGGGAAGAGAATTTAAGAAGAGAAGGAAGCTGAGGAAAGATCTTTAAAGAAAAGTTTCACTTTTGTCCTTGAGGCCAGGATACTCTGATAGCTCTCTTGAGAGCCCAGGCTGTGAGTTAAGAGAACAAATCCACAGTATGCAGTTTCTCTGGTTCCTTCCTTATTACTCTCTACCTGTTCATTTATGATTTCTAAATGCCAAGTTCAGCAACCATTTCTCGTGCTCACCCATCTGCTGACTTTGCTGATAATCTCTCCGTTCTTATCGTAGTTCTTGCTCTTTCCTTGATTTCCGTGACCCCATGACCCCACTCTTTCCTGGTTTTCCTCCTATCTCTATGATGAGTCCTTTAGGGGCCTTCTTTGGCAGTCAGAGTTCAGGTAGTGGTCTTGCTTCTCAGGGATTTGTGCCTAGCTAGATGGTTGGTAGGCAGGTGGGACAGGAATACTAAAAGAAAAAAGTGAAGAGATAATAATGATAACAACCATAACAATTTCAACAATGAGCACCACAACAAAACCAGTGGCATACCAGTCACGGTTAAAATACTGATGGAGAAACAAGACTGTCTCAGTGGTCACCTAAGAGTTTATGTGCCTAGACAGGAGAAAGACATTCTGACATCCTATTGGCTTTCATCAGCCAAACTACGAACAGGAACTGAAGACCCAGGTCCTGTTCATAGGATGTTTATTGTTACATATTTCTAACCTGGCCAGGTTAGAAAAGGCTTTCTTGTGATACATATGATAAAACAATGGTGAACAGAAATGAGATGAGGTCAGCACACAAAATGTGTGACAGCCCTGATACAGAACAACATACAACTGCAGTTAAATCAAGCTATTTAGTTATCAGGTAAAAAATGTCTGATTTCCTTATGCACTAAGTTTGACAGTTGATATCTCTAACATTTCACTTTGACCCTTCTTGTTTTATTTTTATTGTGAAGGTACATACTCATTCTTTCAAACACATGGCTTGGCTTGTGATTATCTTTCAACATTTTTTAGAGCCATTTTTGTGAAACCATGGATAAGTCAAAAACTTATCTTATTTTTAAATGTGAGTTCCATCGTGGAACCCTTCGACACCCTGCAGCACCAACACCTTGAAATATCAACTTAGTGTTTGGGAAGGATGTGGCTAATGAACACAAAGTACATTGATGGTTTGAGAAGTTCCATTCTGGCGATTTTAATCTTGAAAATGAGCCACGTGGGCAACCTGAGACGAAGGTGGATAATGATGAGCTGAAAGCTGTAGTGGAAGGGAATCTATCTCAACCTACATGTGAATTAGCAGCAAGGTCCAACATTACTATTCTAACAATATGGGACCATTTGAAACAAATGAGAAAGGTAAAGAAGCTGGATAGACGGGTATCACATGAATTAAACAAGCTTCAGAAGAGAAACTGTCTCGAAGCTTGCCTTTGCTGTCATTACATAAGGTGAACCTTTTCTACATCGTATTTTTACATGTGATGAAAAATGGATTCTTTTTGATAATCACAAGCATTCAGCACAATGGTTGGATAAAGATAAAGTGCTGAAACACAGTCCAAGGTCAGTCCAATACAGCAGATGTCTACTGCAACCATTGAACAAAATGATGAGGATGCTTGTGATGAAGCAGCCGAGATGCGTCAATAGAGACAGGCCAATCTTCTTGTAAGGTAACTCTCAACCACGTGTTGCACAAACAACGTTGCTCAAACTACAGCAGCTGGACCTGGAAACTCTCTGTCATACGCTGTATTCCCCAGACCTTGCACCAACTGACTACCACTTCTTCCAGGCTTTGGACCACTTCTTGCAAGGAAAAATACTCAATTCTCAACAAACTGTGGAAAACACAGTTTTCCTTATTACTCAGTGCCATTTTGTCGCCACTTGCTTTCCAGGCTTCTTTGCTGCTGGCATAAACAAGCTACCGTTAAGATGGCAAAACCATGTCCAAAGTTCTGGTGCATACTTTGATTAATTGTGCTGCTTCTTGTTTGAGAAATAATAAACTAAATTTTTTGATTCAAAATCGGACATTTCATATTTAATGACCTAATAAAATCATTACAGCTGTTGCTCTAATTGAGGTATGTTATCAAACATTCAATGTATCTTCTAGAGTGTCAGAGCAGTTCATAGATCCACATAAAAATCTTTATAATAGTACAAGAGACAAAAGGTATGCAAGTTTAGTCTATAGTTATGCATATTTTGTGCATATTAAATAAAATGTATTTGACTATTTTAGAAATGTAATCTTGATTTAAAAACTAGTTGAAATTTGTAACTTTTCAGAAAATACGTTATAACACTTTTATGCAACTAATAGCGGAATATCCCATAGCATGTGATCAAAATAGAAACATACACTATACCATCTTGTACAGAATAAAATCCAGAATAAAAATGTAATCTTTTCTATTTATTCCTTTAGAAAACACCATAAACAAAGATAACAGAGACAGGAGAATGAGTCAGTGAGCTGGGTCTATGGCAATGATACTTGTTCTGCAATGCCCAAATCATTTCTAGAACATGCCACTTTCATAGTACACTGATAAAGAAAGTCTTAGTAAAACCAAATAATTTCTAATAGCTCCTTTGCATTTAAAGTGAAGCCAACTTAGCTAACTCACATGAAGCCATGCTGACCCACATAGACGTGGATGTGCTAAAACCAAAATGCTACCTGAGGAGGAAAGTGCCATAGGACCTCCTCGATTCTATTCCTCAGCTCACTCTTTGTTAAACTTTCTCCAAGTCCTGACTTACCTCTCAGCTTTCTTCTAACGCATGTCATATTCATCCATCTCCTCTTAACCACTAAGTCAATCTTCTGTACCTCAAGTAGCTCTTGAAATCCCCTTTCTTCCAAGAAGTCCCCTTGAATTGTTGGAAGAGTAGTCCTTGAACTACCTCATTTGTGTACGGGGTTTTTATTAACTCTGCCCTCCACTCTGAGCCCTAAAAGTGCTTACTTGCTCCTATATTGCTACAGTTTATTAGCCCCTGGCACTGATGAGCTTTCCTTGTGATGTGTCCCCAGCCAATGGGCATCAGACGCACGTTCCACTGGAGGGAAGGACAGGGCAGCGGTGCAGCTAAGGAGATACGGAGCCAGAGTGTGAACTGTGAGTGTGAACACGGGCTGCCACTTACCAGCCTTGCGGTCTTATGGGAGTCATCCAGCTCTCTCTAAGCCCTGATTTCCTCACTTGCTAAGTCAACACAGGGGTATAACCTGGCCCTCACGTGTCAGGGAAGGCACTTCAGTGTGATGCCTGGCACATGGCAAGCCCCTGACAAACATGAGCAGAAGGATCTGATAAATGCTGTCTGACAATGACTCAACAAATACAGAGTTAACCAGAATTTAAGTATTTATTTTGATTGTTAAAACTGGACATATGAAAAGTTAGTTATATAGCTAATGAAAATGTTGAAGTAAAAGCACTTACGGAAAAAATGTCCGCCAAATGACATGTCACACTGAGAACAGATTCTTTATTGCTGACAGTGCTATATTAGATATTTAAAATAACACAAACATTCAGGACTGCAGTTTTGTAATTTAGTTTACAGTCCAGTTAGTTACAATACTTAACACCCTTAGGAGAGGCCAGATTCTGTGTATTTAATAGCTTTATCAGGAACATTTGTAAAACTTTCACTTCCAGTTACTATGATTTCTCCCTTATACACCAAATGAACAAACACAACAATGTTTACGTATTTCAAATAGTGGATACTGTATATGGCTAATACTTTAGATACTGCACTCCAAAATTACTTGTATTAATAAAGACATTAACTTCAAAGGGATTCCATAATATCCATAGAAAAATTTCAAACCCCTGCCAAGCTGACTACCAATAGAGAAGTGCTCAGTTTTCAGATGCAAATGGTATGATGGAGCAAGGTAGGGGAAGATGACTTTGAGAGAGGTCACCATGACCTGTCCCTATCCCAGTAAGCCCAGTCATCAGTGAATGTGGGATAAATGGACACAGCTGATCTGCAGAGGCCACTGCCTGGTGACCAAAGGGTGTCTCAAATCTTCAGAAAATACAGACTGTGCCAGACTAGCATTCTTTCAGCCACTGAGCAAGATAGTTCAAAGGGTAAGAAGTGGCAGAGAGAACATCAACTGCTGGGGGAAGGTGCAGACAGGAGCCGGGAGGGGTTGTCCATTCCCATGGGCCTGGCCTGCTCTTTAGGGGCCCGCCATGCACGTGAGTGAGCACAGTGCCCAGCACCCACATGCCATAGCAGATACACAAAGGGCCTGGGGGCCACAACACACTGATGTGAGGTGACACACATCAAGAGTGAAAACCGAGCAAGCCACACTGAGAAGGTGCTTAGTGTTTAGCACTGGGAAAAATGAAAATTAGAAAGCAAAAGGAAAAACTAATTCATGGACATCTGAACCACAAATAATCTACCCCAATTATTACATTCTTAAAAAATGCAGACCACAAATTTTTCTAAAAACCTACTTGAATTAGGAGTCTTAGGGACATTTCTAGGAAATAAAGTTTTTAAAGACAGCTATACAGTTCAGGACAGTTAAAGCTTCAGAGATACCTAAACACAACTTCCCAAATCTCGTCTGATCAATCTCTCCATGTGTCCCGAGAGCTCCCTAAACTGACATCCAGCAGGCGAGACGCTGAAAACGCTGCTGTGCGCACCGCACCATCCCAAAGCCTCCCTGCGGAGGTGGCTCCTCCTGCAGCAGCGCCATGCAGCACTCAGCTGAGATGCAAAAGATATTTTAAAAGGCATTTTAAACAGTCATACAGGATCTAATTTAATAAAAATGGTGAAACAAATATTGCTCGGGCATTTCAAATAAGGTCATTTTGATTGAAATAAAACTTACACTAACATCTTTCTAAGCTACCAAGTAAGGAAAAGGAAAAAAAAAAAAAGAAGGAGACACAGATATTGCAAACTCAATGTTTTGATAACCAATACTTTAGGGCACTTAGAAAAGTGAATAGTTTATTACTTGTTATCTTTCTGGACTGCCCTTATTGGCAGGTATTCATGTTTTCATCATGGTTGAAGAAGCTGCTTGGAAGCAGGTGAGCTGCAGGTGCATGCTGCTTTTGAACTTGTTCAGAAGCTCTTCCAGTAACCTGCAGGGAGGAGACGGTATTTTACAGCCTGACAGATAGGTGGTCTGGCGGCCTAGCAACATAAGAAAACATACCAGGGAGTCAGGGGCCTGACTCTGCCTGTGCTTGGCGCTTTTAGAAAGGAGCTGAAAAGTTTCTATCTATGGATTCTTAATAACAGAAATAAGTCAAAGAAGCTGATCAAAAGGGATATGTTGACACACATATTTATGTTTGTATATGAAAATCTCCTTCCTGTCCCCTCCCCCAGATTAAACTATTACTCCCTAAACCAGACTGATATTTGAGCCTATTCTTCTTAAAAAATTCACTCTAAAAAATTTACAAACACCAAAATTCACTTTTGGTTATGCAGTTCTGTAAGTGCTGACACACGCGTGACACAGCGTGGCCACCTCTGCAGTGGAGAGGCAGGGCAGCTCCAGCACCAGACGCTCCTGCCGCCCCTTGGCAGGTGGCCTCACCCTCTGCCCCGTCCCCCAGAAGCACTGCCTGCTTTCCATTCCTCTAATTTTATATTTTGTCTTTAAAAAGTATTGGAGAGTAGGGAGAGAAAGTGGTGAGTTAATCGTCAGGGCAGGCAGGGTCAGTTCTAATTCCTCTGGGCAAGTCATTCTGCTGCTTGATATCTCCACTTACAACTGGCCTGATCCATTCATACAGCTTTAAAGGCAGAAGGGATCCTAGCATTCGCTTGGTTCAGATAGAGCAGCAAGAATGGGCTGAACAGGATTGAGGCCAGGAGACTAAGTCGTGGTTCAACAACGCTCAAGCCAGAATACTGGCCCCTAGCAAATCTAAAACACAGTCCTGGCCCAAGGCTATTTCAGGGTGAGTGTTGTTCTTGACTCTAAGAACCCTGTTCCACATATTAACAGTGGTTGTTTTAATCATTTATCATATTTATTTTAAAGAAACGAACAGTTTGGAATCAATTGAGATAGAGGGTGAAAGGGAAGAAAGCAGCAGGGAAGCGGAAGAAAGGGCTGTCTGTGTGGGCACTGTCTGTACAGCCGCCATATGCCCATGTGGGACATGCACAAGGGCTGTGTGAGGATTGCACCTGAGGAGGGGCTGGCCTGCTGCCCGTGGACACTGCTGCACCTGGCAGTGTCCTCCCACTGGCCAGCTCCATGTGCTCTCTGCCCTCTGGGTTTCCACAGTGATCACAGTGCTAGATCCCAGGGACCAGCATGGCCCGTTCCGCAGCCTGTGTGCCACGAGTGCTTGTCTGTGGCTCCACTGGCCACATGCAGAGGGAAGCGGACTTCAGCTGGGAGTGGTCAAAGGGCAAACCTCCACACTGTTCCCGCCCTAGCTGAGGGCAGGCTGGGCATGTAGGAAATGGCCTGGTCCAGACTCTCTCTCGGGTTAGTTCCCTATTACATGGGTAGTGAAACTTAAGCTCAGGTCGAGATCATGAATGTGGTGTAATGAAATGCATACAACTTTAGTATGCCGTATGTAGAAATCTACTCTTTAACACTTTGTATTTTATAAAGCACAAAATGTTTGTCACTAAGCTACTCAAAGAGAAAAAAATCCTGAGTCCTGCATTTTACTAGGCTGTCCTCTTTTTAACATGATCTTCTCAAATATATAAGCTAATAATATAGTTTACTGAATAAGTCTGGACCAGTCACTTAAAACAAGAAAATAACTAATTTCTAAATTATCCTAAACCCAGAAGAAATGTTTTACCTTATGTCATTCTGTCATTTGGAAGATAAGCAAGGTACCAGGGACATGACACATCTATTTAGCGCCATTGAGTAGGGCTCTTCCTTAAATCCAAATCAGTATTATTATTTTTAAAGGTACTTTAGGTAACGAAACCTCGCTCAGCACACCTGACTGGCTCCTGAGCGTGGCATACGGAACTTACTTTTTATCTGCTCCACTTGAAAGCTGAGGCAGGGCTTCCAAAGCCTGTTTAAAACTAGACCTGGAACAAACAGTAGCACGTAAGCAGAAACATTCATGGTTCTGAGTGGAATTAAGAGGATCACTAAAAAATTCTTAAGCATATCTTACTATAAAGAAACCAATATAAGCCAGCAAAGCAAGTGGAAATATGAGAAAAAGTAAAAGTAAACGTGAGGGCGTGGTTACCAGGAGGAGGCTTTGTGGGAGTAGGGCAGAAAACCTCAACTAGGAAATGAAATGCAATTTGAAAAGCTAAAGGAGAAACTGACTTACAACAAAAAAGGATGCTATTCATGATAAATGAGAGCTTAGAAATATTTATTTAAAAAGTCTTCAAAACAAAACAGAATTGCAAATAAAGCAACTGGTAAGAAAGGAAGAAACTGAGTAGAAAGGCATGAGGGTGTGAACGGTCACATGCACGGGGACGCTCTAGTGCCGGCACGTGCAGGGCCTGGGGTACAGCCCACGTCTAGGATAACTGAAGACAGTCTTTGTGCAGTTTAGCTATTTAAAATCTATAACAAAATGGAGAGGTATATACACTTTAAAAATTCAGCATCCGTTGTTTTAATGAAAAAGGTAAAAGGAATGAATTCAAAACGTATTTGGGATGTTTAACTTTTACAGGTAGAAAGTAACAGAATGACTGAACTAAATGAAAGGCATCACAGGGAGACTACTTGGTAATAACTTGTACTGTACTGTCACTAAGGAACAGTTACTACCTTTTGTCTCTTTTAGGAACGGTTGACTGAGGTGAAGACTATTGACTATTCTTGACTTGAAGGTGGTCTTTCGTTTTGTATTGTGAAAACATCCTCATCAATCTACCAGGAAATAAATTTTTGAACATTGTTCCTCAAACTAGGGACAGGTGTCAGAACAACATGTAGAGAGACTGAGAAGTCCCATTAGAGTCATAAAATTGGCCTTGGGAATCTCCATTTGTTCCTGGGAGAGGTGGGTGGGGCACGGGGACAGGCTGCTTGCTGGCATACTTAGGTCCCTTCTTCACATCCTGCTGGCTCTCCCTTTCCTGAGGTGGAGGAAAGCCACATCATCTTGTTTGTTATGAACCTCTTCCCCATTAAATGAAAGAAATGCTATGCTACTGTCCTTTATTTTGACATTATGACAATAATGATGATAAAGATTTGAATATTTATTACTTATAGGGCACCAACAGTTGAGAAGGTGACTTGATACATTTTCTCACTTAATCGTCTCAAAACTTTGCCAAGAAGGTATTTTTATCTTCCTTTAATAAATGAAGAACTTAGGCTCGGAAAGTTTAAGTTACTGGGAAGAAACACACAGGCACACAAAACGCACACACGTCAGGTGTCGACTGGGTGCCTTCTGCCCTCTACATAGCACTTTGTGCAGGACATGATGGGTGGGAAAACATGTGGTTACGCAGTGAGCATCAGAGCCACCAAGAAGTGGCTCTGGCCATGATGAACAGGACTAAGAAGCCAACTTCATTTGTTGGGAAAAAATTTAAAGTCTTTCCAGTTGCAATGAAGACAGTAAGAATGATGGCGTGAGCCATGCTATCAAATGCTGGAAATGAAAGAATTAAGTTTATTATACAATGTCTGTCCTTAAACATTTTATTTGCACCCTTGGCTTCTCAGGCACATTAACAATATAAACCAGTATTTCCTAGGTAATATTGCCAATGTGTAAATAATTTTGCATAGGCAAATAGTAGTTCTGATTCACTTCACCTACTTTCAATGGTAGGAAATCCTGACTTTCATTCAAAACAGCTAAAAATTATCATCAAATTTCCACTACAAAATTTTGCAGAGAAACCACAAGGCTTCCTCTTATACTGATATTTACAACACTGGAACTGTCCTTCAAAGTCTGCTACGAATAGATTAAGACTCAATTCTTACTCTCTCCTTTTTTACAGAAGTACGTAATGCTTTGTTACATTATTTATAAGGCTAAGATTTATCAGTAGTGAATGAAAAACAAAATGATATTAAACCCCTTTTCCTTTATATTGTGCTACAAAGAAGCATCCTTGAGAGTTGCTGGTTTATTGTAGGTTTATGGTTCTTAGCTAAAATTTGAGCAAATATAAACTTTATCCCGTCACAAATTCATGAGCATCACTCTGCTAAGTTATCTTTACAAAAGACATAATATACAAGTAAAACGACCTTTATTTTTAATAAAGCACTCAGAACTAAAGAACACTGTATCTTACTTGCTTTCAGGAGTCAGGTAAAGAGCCACAGTATCCCTCAAAGCACAGATTTCGAGTCTCGCCTGAAGATAAGGACAAAGTGACAACAGGAAAATATGTCAATTACCAAACATAAACAAGTACTAAGGGGAACAGTCTCCAGCCTGCTTATCATAGGACAGGGTGGGCATAATACCACAAGGGTGACCATGAGTTGTAAATGGTCCAAAGAAATTGGCTACCACAAAATTTCTTTTTACTGAAAGTTAAATTGTAGGCAAGGATGACGGTGATTGCAGGGAGCTAGAGATCTCATTATGAAAAATATAAACTGTGCAATGACTTTCTAGCAATCTGTGTTTATCATCTAACCAGTAATTTTTCATTCAGTCTGGTTGTGAGAGGAATGAAACTCGCAAACACTGCCCCTGAAAGGTCCATTTCCCCAGAGTTAAGGACTTGGTGTGACTTGCTTCTTCACTCCTACGCCCTTTCCAGGCACACTGCCTTAATCGCAAAAGCTAAACTACTCTCTACAGATTCAATGCAATCCCTATTAAAATCACAGCCACCTTTTTTTTAATGGAAATTGACAAGTTGATAATTGACACATTTTCCATTCACATGGAAATGCAAGGGAAGCAGAATAGCCAAAACAATCTTGAAAAAGAATAACACATTCAAAAGACTCACACTTTCTGATTCTAAACTTACTATGACAAAGCTACAATAATCAATACAGTGTGGTACTGGCATATGGACAGATATATACATTATTGGAACAGAATTGGGAGTCCAAAAATAAACCCTTACATTTATAATCAATCGATTTTCAACAATGGTGCCAAGACCATTCAATGGGGAAAGACTAGTCTCTTCAACAAATGGTGCTGGGACAACGGGATACCCACATGCAGAAGAAGGAAGTTGGATTCATTCCTTAACACAAAAATTAACTCAAAATGGATCACAGATCTAAATGTAACAGATAAAACTATATAGGATGGCTATAATCAATACGACAGACAATAACAAGTATTGGTGAGGAGGTGGAGAAAATGGAATACTCATAAACTGCTGGTGGGAATGTAAAATGAGGCAGTCACTTTGGAAAGCAGAGTAACCATATGACCTATCAATTCCACTCCTTGGTATATACCCAAGAGACATGAAAACACATGTCTGCAGAAATGTTCACAAGTATTTATACTAGCCAAAAAGTGGAAAAAACTGAAATTTCCATTAACTGATGAATGAATAAATAAAATGGAATATTTTATACAATGGTATATTATTCGTCCATAAAAAGGAATGATGTACTAGTACATGCTACAACATGGATGAATCTTGAAACATTATGTTCAGTGAAAGAAGCCAGTCACAAAAGACCATATTTGTATGATTCCAGTTATATGAAATTTTCAGAGTACACAAATCACAGAGATAGAAAGCGGTTTAGTGGTTGTCTTTAGCAGGGACAGCAGGGGTGGAGGTCAGAGGAAAAACGGTCACAGTGACTAGTAATAGATCAGAGATCTCTTTTTGGGGTGACGAAATGCTGATGGCTGGACAGCTCTGTAAACATATGACAAATTACTGAATTGTATACCGTTTTTAATTTATAGGCAAATTGTATGGTACATAAAACAAATCTGCATAGAATTTTTAAGAAAACAAAGCTAGCCTAAAGCTTTCACTTTTACCAAGCTTGGAAAAGTGTGATCAGACATACACAGCAGTTTCCCTGGAGCTCGAGCAGAGGCTCAATGAGGATGCATCCCCATACAGTGTTGGACTCTTGGAGGAGGTGCCCAGAGAGTGTTTAAAAGGAACCGTCCTATTCTTAAGGAGTGGACCAAATACAAAGCAATGACAAAGGACATAGCTGGTTGTTACTGCTCATTAGAAATTCTGCAAGCAATCTAGATAAAAGCTGATTTACATCAGATACAGTATAGATACTTTCTTAGTTAGAAAGCAGTTGTTTGGTTCCATTTTTTCACTGCTTTAAAAGGCTGAAGAATAGTTTGTAACTAGAAAGTTACAAATGCTAGAAAGTGTGACAATTTCTGTCCCTATTGTTTATATTCTAGGGTAGATACAAACAGACCAGCAAGGAAGACATCCAAGAGAGAAAAATAAGGCAGAACTTTTAGCTGAATATTTTAGAAGAAAAATTAAATCACCGTAAAACCAATCTTCAGGTAGAAATTTTATTCAATTGAAGTTAGAGGGTATTTTAATTAACCTATGAATTATGGCAATTATAAAAGCTGTGGTTATTTATATAGTACATACAAAATTGTAATCCAGAAAATATCATGCTAAAAGATGAGCTAAAATCACCAAACTGTCACTCTCTTCCTCTGTAAATTGGCTCTCAGGAAGGTTCTGGGGATTGGCATTTTATACTATCAAAGATTAACCTGCTATCCTTCTCAGTTACCTCTCTAAAGAAGGACACTCTTACAGCCACTCTCAAAGGGAGAGGGTGACTGTAGGGACTTAGACTCAACTGAACTTTTTTGAAACAAATGCCTGCCTAGTCCCTTGGAGGTATCAGAATATTGGAGGTTGGGACAGTTATGAAGGCCAACAGTCTCTTGGACATGTGTATATTGAAAAAGCTCTGCAGCTGATTCTAGTATCTCTTTCCAAACTTTCCCTGCTAGCTTTGAGAGGAATTTGGCCATCAGATAAATGGGTTACACAGGTAATTTTCAGAGAGGGCAGATTTTTGTTGTAATTTCAAGATTGCTGAGGGCCACTGTAGCTACTGTAATTTCCTTTAATTCATCTTCCCTATTGCGCATTTACACTACTGATCTCCTGTGATAGAATCAATCATGATCTTTCAACTTAAACGATAATACCAAAGGTCTGACAAATCAAATTTTTAGAGAAAATTAGTAGCAAATGGAAATATAACAAGTTTTTGTAACAGATTTCCCCCAACCAAATTAACAAGTGCTCTTCCATTCCTTTTCCCCCTAATACGTATTTTATTATGAAAATTTTCAAATGTATAGAGACTTCAAAAGAATTTTACAGTGAACACCTATATACCCACCAACTCTGCCATTAACATTTATTTGCATTGCTACTTCATCCATCCATTGTATTGCTTTGATATATTTCAGTATGCCTGTTATTAGCTAGAGTGGACTATTTGTGTCAGTTCTTTTTTTTTGTTGTGAGTTAAAATTTACACACTACCCAATGGACAAATTTCAAAGGGTACTGTCTGATGAGTTTGGCTGATGCATACACCTGAGTGACGGAAACCCTTACCGAGGTGCACCATACCCCTGTGAAGCTCACTTATGCCCTTCCCAGTTCTAACCACCCACAGGAAACCACTGTTCTGAGTTTTCCTACTACTGGTAGTTTTATCTATTCTAGAACTTATAGAAATGAACCTACATGCTCTATGTGTGTTCTGTGTAAGGCTCCTTCACTCTGGCATAATGCTCCCGAGGTTCACCGTGCTGATTCAGTACTTGGTTCTCTTTAATGCTGAAACAGTTGTATGAAGGTATTATAGTTTGTTTATTCTATTGAGGGACACCAGGGCTGTTTCCAGTTTTGGGCTATTATGAATAAAACCGCTATGAGCATTCTTATAAATTTGTGTGTGTGTGTACATACGTTTTCAGTTCTCCTGGTTAAATAACTAGAATTGGAATGGCTGGGTTATAGGGTATGTATGTGTATGTTTAGTTTTAAAAGAAACTGCAAAAGCTTTTCCCAAAGCAACTGTACTATTTTACATTCCCCAAAATGTGTGGGAGCTCCAGTTCCTCCAGCTGCTTGTTAACATTTGGTATTGTCAGTCTTTAATTTTCTTTATCCTGATAGATGTGTACCCTAGTGTTAATTTTCATTTCACTGCTAACTAACAATGCTGACCATCCTTTCATGTGCTGATTGGTCATTCTTACCCTTCTGGAATCTAAGTAACATGAATGCTAGACTTCTCACATAGTCCCAGGAGTCCTTCGAGCTCTGTTTATTTATTTTCACCAATTATTCTTCTCTCTGTTGGATAATTTCTATTGGTCTACAACTTAACTGACTTTTCCTTTGTCTTCTCTATTCTGCTATTGTTAGCATCTAGTAATTTTTAAAAATTCATATACTGTATTTTTCCATTCCAGAATTTCCATTTTTCAGGGTTTCTACTAAAATTTCTGTGCTCAGACTCCCCCCTATCGATTCATTAAGAGCACAGTCTCCTTTACATCACTGAACACATCTGTGTTAAAATCCTTGCCTGCTAATTCCAACAACTGGGTCATCTCAAGGTTGGTCTCAGTTGACTGTCTTTTCTGTTAAGAGTGCATCACATTTTCCTGTTTTGTTTGTGCATTTCAATGAAATTAAATTTGTAACCTGGACATTATGAATGTGATGTTGTGGAGACTCTGGATTCTGTGATATGTCTCTAAGGACTGTTGATTGTTGTTTTGTTTGTTTTAGCAAGGAATGCACTTATTTCAACTCAAACTGAAAACTTCTGGCTCTTGGGCAGCAGTTCAATTCTTTCTTCAGTTCTCATAGCCACAGCTGGCTGGCTGCAGTGTAGTATGACCATGCATATATTTCTAAGGGGCCAACCAGTGCATACACAGAATATGTGGCTCTTGTACTCTACTCTCTGGGACGCCTCCCTCACTTTCCTGTAGTGACTGCCCCAAAACCTATTCTTCAAGCCAGAAAGAAAACAGGTTTTGTTATTAGGGTTTTAGGTATCCCTGGGCCTGCCTTCAGGCTAAAACCCACAAGAGCAGGAGATTTACCCAAGTGCTATTTCCTCCAGAATCTGCCCACTAATAGGTGGTGGTGTCTTCAGGGTTTTTTAAAATCAATTTAGAATATTTTATTTTTAGATATTATTCAAGTTTACAGTTACCTGTGGAAGGATAGACTTATAGGTGCTTCCTCAGCCATCACTGGAAGCAGAACTACCACGGCTTTTGAAAACACACTCACAGTGCTCCCAGTGCATGGAGAGTTCACAGGAAGCAGGTCACTCTTCCACATGCCGTACACCTTGGCGCCTACCAGTTGGCTTACATGTGTGCCGATAATCAACAGGTTATAGGAGTTACACCTGTTGTAATTATGCAACTTAAACAAATGAGATAGCTATTTGTTGTTTCTATGCAAATGGCACTGAATGCTTTGGAAAGATTTACCAAAAGTAAGATGCTAAAAATTTCCTGTGGAACTGAATGTAGTGAAGATGACTGTACAATAAAAACAAAAATCACAAAAGTTTTGAAGGAATCTGCATTCAGATAATGTCACAGGAATTTTTAAGGTCTTGCTCTACTCTAAAGAAACCAATTCTGGAACTTGTAGACAATGAGTTATGGGTATAGCTTACGCAAGAAAGAATACGTACATCTCTAATCAGTAGATTCATTTAAAAAAAACTTGTCTGCATACCATAAGATTGATGACTAAAATACATATATATGTTTTAAATAAAAATAAAAGTTCAACAAGAGATTGAATGATTTTGATACCTGTAATGCTCCATTTCTGCTGAAGGTTGAAACACACTGCATTAGTCGACTGAGCTCTTCAGAAACTGCTTCTACCACTTTGGATAGTACCCGAGGCACCAATTCTTTGGAAATAGTGAACACCTGATGGAAGGTTTAAAGTAAGAAGAAATGATGCTGTATGGGGCTTTTTACTGACTTGAATTTGTTAAAAACAAAGTAACATTCAAAACAAAAAAATTCACAGGTTTTCTAAGTCATATTTTCAAAAAACCAAAGGTATGAGTGAAAGGAAAGAAATTAAATACAATTTAATACATACTTAAATTGTATTAACTGATTAACAACAGGAAGAAATTTTCCTAAAAATTCAATATTGGCAAATACAATTTTGAAAGGTATTGTTGATGTTAACAGAATAAAAACTGTTTTAAAGATTCTTCTTCTTCTTGCCCCTTTCACATGAAAGAAAGAAACATGATTTCTAAAGAGGAATTTACAGAAATAAAAACATACTGGGGCACTATTTTACCATAATGTGACAAACATTATTCTTATGGGGTACACAATTCTGTATTGGATAACAAGCTCCCCAATTTCACTGTATGCTGTACTAAATATATATTGCATTTTATTTAACTTACAAAATTCATTTCAAACTTTAAAGTCTGACACTTTCAAACTGAGATTATCGTTGGAGATTTAGTGAAACATGTTACTCTTCTGATTTATAAATTAAAGTCAATCATATTTTCTTTTTAAGCTTTTCCATTTTTCAGATTGAGCCACTAGTATTAAACATTTGGGTCGACACAAACATAATTTGAGTGTTCAAGAAAATTTTCGACAATTTAACATCATGTAGCAAATAGTAAGTAGTAAATGTTACGAATGGAATTCTGCTTTCCAATATTGGGCTAAACTAACTTTTTCATTTAGGGGGCTTGAAGAGCCTAATATTCATAAATAATCTCATGGTGATTGATAATGGGCATTAATCAAAGCTGCCTCATTAGGAAGCAGCATCACCGTAACAGTTCCCACAGATCTCACAGTCCTCTGCCCACCTGCCACAGAAATGTGTCCATTGACTGAAGATTTCATTTAGGCTCTAACTGTATAGGAACCTAACAGAATAGCATTTTAATATTTTTGATAAAAATCACAGTTTAAAATATATTGATTATAAAAAGAACTATGTGATAAACTCCTACCTGAGTTAAATCATATAAAAACTTAATTTTTATAGAGGAATGTATATGCTTTCCTTTTACTAAGAACTGGAAACTGTAACATACTATATTTTTTGTTTCTGTTCTAGGTGCTTCAAACTTAGAGTCAAATTCAGGAACCAGACAGCATTACCTTAGTTTCTTTGGTCACTCTGTGGTTTTAGTCTTAATTATCCATGTTTTTTCAGTTTACCTTGATGGCCTCAGATACTTTGGGAAGCAAGGGGGAGGATAATCTTAAAAACACCTCTGTTGGACGCACAGTGCTTAAGAGGCACTCCAAGCAACAGTGGAAATTAACTAACGGTAACGCCTTTGTTCTGCCCCATTTTATCTGGTCACCCATCAGTCTGTGGGCACAGTTACTCTGAAAGCAGTGGCAAAGCAGTGAGTAATGGACTGTGAAATTACTGAATGAAAACAGGCAGTCACCGTGGGGATTATGGTGGCAGCTCTGGACTCTTCTTTCAGTGTTCCTCAGAAGAGTCCCCTAACCAGGGTGTCAACTAATAATGTTAATATGAAGCTTAAGATGATAAACGCTTCAGGTGGGGGCAAGTTTTCACATGAACCAGAAGGAGCAACATCTACGTGAACCAAAGTAAACCACTGACAGGAAACGCTGCATCTGCTTCCCAGCTGCAGTCTGCCCTCAAGCCTCTCTTTCTAACCAGCTTCTACCTTTCTGGAATCCCAACCACTGTGTGACACCACACTGCTACATGAATGAGACACCAGTGCTTATTTGTATACTGGCTAAAAAGAGGTTAATGCCTCTTCTAAGGTAAGGGATTTAACACTAATTTAAAGGAGAAACATCCTTTCAATCTATTTTCTCTTTACCTCTCAAATATTAATGAATCTAGTTTTAATTATCAGAGAAACATGTACAATTTCAGAAAAAGACTCACAGTGAAACACAACGAGAGAGAAGGAGGGAAAGAGAGAGAGCTAGCATGCATGTGCAAGAGAGCAAGCCAAGTTGTGTTTTATTTATACCTAAGACATATTCAGAAGGGAAGAAAAGACCACCATAAAAACCATCAAATTTGTGTCTTTTTTTCCAATTATCTATCTCTCTTAGGAACATCTAATGATAGCTTACCTCTGCATGCACGGCAATTATATTCACCAATGCTTCTTTTAAATAGTTTCTGACACCTGAAATCAAGATGGGGGAGGGAAACAAGCATTTAGTGGAAACACAAGCTACCCTCCCCTGCTGGCATTGCTGTACCCAGAGCACTGCCTGAGTTTTCTGAGGAGAAACAGAAAGTAACACCACCACTATCTACTTCCTTTTGAGAACCAAATGGTGAAAGGACTATTTTCATTCAGGTCAAAAAAAAAATGTTGAATTAGTTAGGAGTTTTCTTTCACTATTTTTCATTTCCATCACTGTTTATGCTGTCTAGAACTGGTGGTCAGTTGGCCTCAAAATGAACATGTCTTTCAATTTCTTCATATATATACCTATAAAATATACAATAATATATACCTACTAGTTGTGACTTTTGGCAAGAAGACTGCATGCCTCCGTTTTCTCACCTCTTAAATGAGTATAATAATAGTACCCATCTTGCAGGGTGGTAGTGAGGATGAAAGGAGATGAAGCATGCGACAGGCCTGAGTATTCACAAAGCTCATTAAGAGCTTTCATCATCATTATTTTGCAAGGAAAAAAACCATAAAATCGAAGTGCTGCTTTACTGTAATTCCAAAACAATTACTTTCACTTGGAGTGGAATATTTTAGAATGCCTTCTAAAATTAACTGCACACACTTAGAATATCTTTTCTATAGAAGAGGGAAAATTCTGCATTGTAAAATCATGGATATCAATAGTGATAATGTTAAGGATAACCTTCTCCCAGAATCTCATCCTCGCTACTGATTATTTAGGAAAGTTAAGACAGAGACCAAGCACTATAACTAACTCTTTGAACTGGCATTTGCAGATTCTAAATATTTGACTAGTTTCTGATTCTATCACATATTGTGGTGTATAAATAAGTATACTGTTTTTCTTTTGAGGAGCCCATTTCTTAAATACATTCATTTGGGATATGAAGGTTCAGGTGTTATTAATCCTATTTTGCTGCTGGAATAGCTGAGAAAGCTGAGTGAAGAGTAATTAAATATAATCCAGAAATGAACTGGTTCTTTCTGAGAAAGGATAATTGCAAGGTAAGAAGTCTTACCTGGCAGGTAGGAGATAAGAACAGAAGGAGCCTAGTACAAGCAAAAGTGAAATGAACTAACTTGTGCTGGAGACCAGAGCAGCTCTCTTCCTGTAGGAGGAAAGCCACACCACAGAGATGTCCCCGACTGCTCCCCACTGCAGCCAGGGCTCCTCTGCTGCGGGCTCTCTGGGCAGCTGTCCCCAGGTGCACACAGGCAGCAGAGCTTGCCATCGCTGTGCTCAGGCCGAGAGCCCTTGGACTGCAATCCCATGGAAGATCAGCCCATGCGGATATATAGGTAACATAAAATATATGCTAAATACACCAAATACTAAAAACAAAAACACAATAGTAGGCCAATGATGCTCTAAGGATCTAAGAATAAAAAAATTAGCAGCCTCTGCCCTCAGTGGGAAGCGGGGTCCTGTCAATGTTACTGTAAGAACAAGTGTCAGGAGTCTGGGCTCTAACAATGTTGTGACAGTGATGACTGGAACTGTGAGGGCAGTTTCTAACTTTTAGCATTCCTCAATGTAAAAGAGAAGAGGGGGACAGAGTGCTGACTAAAAAGCAGAAAATTAAACTTAGAATGAAGCAGGGCAGTGTCACATGCTCAGTGACAGTGTGCTGTAAACTCGACTCCCACTCTGACCCTGAGAGGAAAAGCATTTCCTGGCAAGAGCTCCCAGCCTAAGCGTTCCTAACAAAACACCCTGTAAAGGACATTGGTCTAACTCACTCAACGCGAGTCTGAAGGCTAGGCTGTGAACAGTAAGAATAAAAGCACAGGACACTTTCAACCAAAAGAACTATATTTTTATTGACAGAAAATCTGAAAAAAAGCAGGCTTCCTGTTTTAGGTGGATCACAGGTTTTGCATGGATAATATATTGTAAGGACCTAACAGGCTTAACTTTGGACAAGAAAGAAAATTTTGTATTTCTAGGAGATTTTATCTTTATGAATAGGAAAAAAAAAGGGAAATAATTGCCTTCTTTTCCCACCAAAACAAAAAATAACTGCTTCATACCAAAAACTGTGGTAATGTTGGAAAAAGAGAAGGGAAAAAACTGTGGTGCTAGGGGTGCACAGAAATAGGGCTCTTGGTCAAGGCCAGGAGGTTCAAAGAGAGGGTGTGAAACTGGGCACATCTGAAAAAGGCCTGCCGGCTAGAGGTGGAGCTCCATGAAAGACTATTCTAACCTCCCGAAGCAATGCGGTCCTGGAGTTATAACTTAAAAACATGAAAATAAATCATTGATTGCCTCTCCCCAAAAATCTACTCACTGAGTTGAAGCAAGGAAACGGATAAGCGCTCACATTGACTCTTTCCACAGCCTCACTGTGACCCACCGCGCAGTGGATGCTGCCACAGGTGGTCGGACCAGTCCTCCAAGCAGAACAGGTGTGCACCCCACATGGACAAGGCCCCAAAGTACTTAGTCATTGAAAGTCCGACCTGCAAATATGTGCAGGATGGCTACCTAAAAGGATTACATATTGCAAAGGCAATCTTTGTACTTCAAGTTAAGATAATTTGTGAAACATTCATTTGCTATTTTTATTTAGTGAAATTCCCAAATGGTTGAAGAACAGCATTTGGGCAGGGGCAGACCAAGTCGGGGCAAAGGGCCTAGAGACTGGGTGGGTACATGCCTAGGAAACGGATAAAGCCTCGGCGGTCTACCCAGTCCCGAACTCCAGCTCTCTCCTGCCCTACCTCCCGCGCGACGCTGCGCTCCGAAGCCCTGCTCAGTTGCAGCCGCCTGTCGAGTTTTCCGTTTCAAAACGTTGCTCAAAATCCCAAGCGAGGAGGCTGACTGTCTGCTCTTTCAAGCGCCGGCACCCCGAGCCCGCGGCGGGGACGGGGTCTCCACACACCGCGGGCGCGGTCTGGCCTGTGGCCGGTGGCCTCGCCCTTCCACAGGGGGGCTGACGCAAAGGGCAAGACGGAGGCCGGAAGGATGCGGGGGCACGAGCCAGAGGAGCAGCCTGCAGCTGTCAGGGAAGAGCGGCCTGTACGTGCGTTGCCAGAACAGCCGAGGCCGCACAGGGCAGAAAGGAAGCACAGGATGAGTTCCACAGGACCGTGGTTGTGGCCCCGGGGGACAGGATCAGAATTCAGTTTTTGGCTACAGCGCTAGTTTCAAGTCCATGACTGTGACAAAGGAACCACACTGAAGTTAATTTTGGTGGTATATGTTCTCTTCCCACTAAATTTTCTTCTAATTTTACTAACATTAACGGTTGATAATTCCTTTTAAGTTCATTGAGGTGGACGTAAAGAACACTTGGGGGATCTGAATCCTGGCTTCCCGCACACAGCCAAGTTCACCTTTCAGGTAAGTGTCTCCTCTGCGAAATACAGACATGACGGTATCTGTTTTGCTAACGAAAATGCCATCTGTATGTATTCCCTCATTCTCCCCATGTTAGCCGTGTATCTGTCCTGTGCTAGGCACTGGTGGCATATGAAAGTGAGCAAAACAGACATGACCCCCCACCCTGCGGAGCTCACAGTTTAGTGGGAAGGAGCACTTGATCAATTCTAAAGCAGTGCATATAATTGAGGTGTTACTTTCTTAAAGACATAAGAGTAAAAGGCAAGATAACTAGAAAAAACACGTGGTACATAAGTTTGGGCAATCAGTCCTGCCATGGCTGTCCTCTAGTTGCAGCAGACCTTAACTGCAGGTTCACTTTGAATGGTATAAGGAATTGCTTAACAATTGAATTTGCATATAAGAACATGACAACAGCAAAAAACCCAGATACAACATCAAATGTGACTGCGATGTGCTATAATTTGGAAAGGTTTGCCTTTGATAGTACTCCTATTTTGCTGGTTTCAAGCAAAGTTTCTTGGAAGTTGGAATTCTCGTGGAACTCTTTTGTCATACTTTGCATTAGTTTTGAAAAGAATGGCTGAATATCACATGTCAGTGATGGTCGGGGAAGACCTTGCTCCTGTGGTGACATCTGAGCCATGTCCTGATTGGAGGACCAAGGGGAACACAGGCAGAATTAGATGCTGACCTCAAAAACATTACTAACTAATCAGTCACCTTGGGGCAAGTTTCCGAACTGCTCTGATTGGTAGCTTTTTCCTTTATAAAACAGAGATAACATTTATTAAATCAAATACTCTTTTTAAGAGGCTAGGGATACACCTGACAGACAGCAGGCAGTCAACAAATGAGAAGTGTTAGGACTGATCCTGCCCCAGCCCCGTATTCCTAGGTGTGGCATGTGGATCACCCCTCATATCCTTTTGGAGCACTGTGTCCCCTGGAACATTGGAGCAGCTTTATTATTATCTGTGTGACTACTTGATTAACATCTGTCTCCCCTACTGGACTGTACACTCCACCAGAGTAGGGATAATCTGCCATTTTCTTTATCTTTGTATCCTCAGGACCCATCACAGAGGCTTGCACATAATTCAAAAAATATTCATGCTTAAAAATATTTATGTTCAAAATATTCATGAATGCTCAAAAATATGGTAAAAAATATTAATGAAGGAATAAAAGGCAGCAAAGACTGTGTCTCTCTTGCTCACTACCATGTTCTTAGGACTTAACCCTCTAAATAAGTTGATAAGTGAATGCATTGCATGAATAAATACATAAGAGAAAAACTTAAATATATGTTGGATTCTGTAACATTCACAGTCAAAAGATACTTGAGCCATTCACTATAAAGCTAAGTGCCTCAGTTTACGTGAGAAGAGGTATTCTGTGATAGAGCATGCATTTCTCACTTCTCCTAGGATTTAGGAAAGCAAAGACAGTCCTTTTGAAATTAAGCATGAGGATCCATGTGAAAAATACAAGTTGAATAAAGTAAGCATAGCAGAATAGAATACTGCTGAGACTAAATCTATTTGCTTTTCAAATATGTTTTTTCTGGTTATATACTTAAGCTAATAGCTTATTTCAAATAATAAATCATTAAGTATTTGCTGAAGGCTCACTATGTGGTGGATACTTAGGAATATATCTAGAGATATTAGCACATTGTGAACGCTTAATCAATGTGTTAGGAAAACCTGAGTTTTAGTCTGCACTCTAACAGTAGGGGGCCATAACATGTCAAATTTATGGTATACACAATATTAGGGAAGGAGTCATCAGCGTGGATGGTGTGCACAGGAAAAATAAGGCAAACTAATTTGCTTCTTGGAGCTACAGATAAATGCTACATAAGTATTGTTTTTAAAAAGGTTCCCCTAGATAACCCCCCACAATTTTCCATGCTATTAAGCAAAGGAATGAGAAACAGCTTCTAAGCATTTACAATATGTATCTTCTCTACTCTCTGAATATGAAATTAGAATGTGTCATGATATTTGACAAAAAAAGTGTCCCCACCCACGTAGTATCAACCTAGACTATCACTTAGCAATTAATCTAGTAGCCCAGTGTGGAAATTCCCCATGGAGAAAACAAAGCTCATCTCTACTCTGAGCAAGGACTTGTAGGCAGCTTCTAGCATGGTGGGCTTCCTGTAAGTCAGCAGGTCAGCCAGTCCAATTTCTCCAACAATGAGCATCTTGTTTTCATGCATCAAAATAGAAAAGAAGCCTTCTTTCTTGGTATATTTGTCAGTTTCTTGTTTCAATCAAGTACGGAGGTCACTTGATTTTAGAATAGGCATACTATTAAAAATATGTGTTGAGTGCTTATTATTATTACATGCCAGACACTATTGTACGTGCTGGGGATATATTAATATTAGTGAACACACACACACACACATATGCAGAAAGCCCCTCCACTCAAGTGGCTTACATTCTAGTGGAGACACACCCAGATTTAATAAAATAAATGACCATCTTGCAGATGGGAGAGAGGAGACTTATATTGTCTCTAACCAGCATAAGAAAGCAATTCCATGAAATGAAATTGTTGAGGTAATCAATAAAACCCACATTGGCAAGGGGAAGGCTTCTGTTTGATAAGAATCCTCAGCACCATTTATGAAAAAATGGTCCCCTTCCCATGCCAAAAAGATGGTAAGGATAGTAGTGCTCCTTTTGTGCTAATCTCTAGGGAATAATACCTAGTAATAACCTGTAATAGACAGTGTACAGCTCAGTATTGGAATGACCTGGATTTAAATCTTAGCTGGAAAGTCAATTCATTTGCGCTTCTGATTTTCTTTGGTGTATGGGAAAATGCTTTGTAACTTAAAAATGTTATATAGGCACATTTGATTATTATTAATAATTTGGACAAACTTCTATAGAGAACATCCACAGTAAAGAACAGAATACTGAACATTTTGGATTGATCAAGCGTTTGTTCTTAATTCTTTATCTAGAAAATTAAAAAATTAAATGCTCATTGAAAAGAAATAAAATAACACAGAAATATAAATTTACATAATAATAAGTGAAAGTCCAATAAACTCCTCTTTCATCTTTCTCCCTAGGAATAACTACTGATAGTTTGGTGTATATTCTTCCAGATCTTTGCCTATGAATATAAATTGTTTTCCTAAAAAGAGATTACATTACACATTCTCTTCTTGAAGCTTATTTCATCCTAATGCAATCTTTTTTTAAAAAGTAGACTTTATTTTTTGGAGCAGTTTTAAGTTCACTATTGGTAGTGTACATTTCTGTGAGTTTGGACAAATGTTTAATGACAGGTCTCCACCATTATAATATCATCATATTCAGAGTACTTTCACTGTGCTAAGAATCTTCTGTGATCCCTCCTTCCCCAACCCCTGACAACCTCTGATGTTTTTACTGTCTCCATAGTTTTGCTTCTCCCATAATGTCATCTAGTTGGAATCATATAGTATCTAGCCTTTTCGCATTAGCTTATTTCACTTAGTAATATGTACTTTAGCTTCCTCCATGTCCTTTCATGGCTTGATAGGTCATTTCTTTTTAGTGCTCAGTAATACTCCATTTTCTGGATGTGCCATAGTTTATTTATCCATTCACCTACTGAAGGACTACTTGGTTACTTTCAAGTTTTGGCAATTATGAATAAAGCTGCCATAAACATTCTTGTGCAGGTTTTTGTGAGGACATAAGGTTTCAATTCCTTTGGGTAAATACCATGTACTGCCACTGCTGGATGATATGGTAAGAGTGTATTTAGTTTCATCAGAGACTGCCAAACTGTCTTCCAAAGTACCAAAGTACTTCCAAAGTACCATTTTGCATTTCCACCAGCAATGAACAAGAATTCCTACTGCCCTACATACTGATCATCAGCATTAGGTGTTTTCAGTATTCTAGATTTTGGTTATTTTAATAGGTGTGCAGTGGTATCTCATTGTTGTTCTAATTTGAAATTCCCTAATAATATACAGTGTTGAGCATCTTTTCGTGTGTTTATTTTCCACCTGCATATTTACTTTGGTGAGGTGTCTATTAAGGTGTTTAGCCCATTTTTTAATTGGGTTTTTTGTTCTTCCATGCATGTATATCTACCTTATGATTTTTAATGGCTGCCTAATATTCTGTAGCATGGATGTACCATGATTTATGTACCCATTCTCCTACTGATGGATAGTTATGTTACCTTTCAGTATTTGCTACTATAGATAATGCTGTAATGGACTTAGATTCTTGTTGTCTAATAGAATAATTTAAGTATGATATCTTCCTAGAAGTCGAATTGCTCAGTCAAAAGGTTTTCTTTCAGTTTTCATGGATTCTGCTAAGCTGTCACTCAAAGGGCCCCACAAAATTGTACTCCTATTTTTTCATGCCTTTTTATCTTCTTAACTTGGATTCTCTGATTACTATGACTAATAGTAGCCCTACTATATGCACCTTCTCAAGTATGAAAGTCCCTTTTAAAACATTCTTTAAACAGCTATTTGACAGAATTGTTCATTAAAATAAAATAAATTTTAAGCCAAACACAAAGGTCAAAGGAAATTTACTAAAAATTACACAAACTTAATCTGACTGTATAAAGAGTGTCTGAAAAAGAGAGAGGAAGAATGCACTATAATTACAGAAAACAACTGCTATACCATTTGAACCTATACCAAGAATGCAAACTTTTCCATGAAGCATTTCCTTTAAACACAGACTGATTTCAAGGTACTGAGCCTAATGTTGTTTTGAAACATGACACTCTTCAGACAATACTATAAGAAATCAAACTCTGGAAACTCTGGAGATACTACCTACTTTACAAACCACATTTCCTGTTTTTAAACCCTTTTGCCTTAAATCAGTTATCACTCCTAGTCTACTGATAAAAATAGATTGAAAAATACTATAAATATCCCACAATGTACTTTTTTACATTGTCAAACTGAAACACTACATGAAAGAACTATGGAGTATTTTTTTTCAAATAAATTATCTAATTATACTCTGAAGACACATTATCAATATTACTGCCTAATTAAAAAAAAAAGGTAACCACAAACTGTATCAATATTGACAGAACAGATAGAAAGGGCTAAATATTCTACAACAAAATTAGCTTTTGTTGGAATGGAGAAGGGGTTTTATAAATCCTAGGTCTTAGTATTTTAGTTGCAGCAGTCCCCAACCTTTTGGCAGGTTGGGTTGGGTTTGGCAGGGATGGGTTTCATGGAAGACAATTTTTCCATGAACAGGGGCAGGGTTAGATGGCAAGGGGCTGTAAATTCAGATGAAGCTTCACTTGCTGGACTGCTGCTCACCTACTGCTGTGTGGCCGGTTCCTAACAGACCATGACCAGTACCAGTTGGGGTCAGGGACTGAAGTTTAGTGTACTCATTCCCAAATTGATAAATGTCTTTTGCCATATGATGGATTAAAAAAAAATGACTATTTGCGGGAAGGACACCCTTCATGTGCAGCGTCCGAATGAATAACTTCAGTCCCTACAGCTTTCTATCTTCCATCTCAGGATCTTTTTTTTTTTCTTCAATCAATATGATCTCCTATTGAGCAATATGATCAATCTGAATAGGAAAACTTTCCTTTGAAAACAGAAAACATTGTCAGCAGTGAAAATAACAGTGAAATGATTTCATGGCTTATTTTTTCCATCTGTAAGAAAGGATTTATATTCACAAGAATTTAGCATTCATAAACTTCACAAATAGCTTTTAAGACAAAAATATAGGCAAGAGAAACACAATCCTCCTTCCCATTCCAAGTTAAAGTGGGCTGCGTAAAACTAATATAAAATGTCACAGAATACATGAGATGTTCGGCACAGAGTATCAGTTTCATATCGTTCATAAACTTGGTACATGGAATTTCAGACTTAAAAGTAGATAGTTAATTACTTTAATATCAACTGACAAATTAAACTCATTTGTTTCAATTTAGTCTTTTGGCCAAAAAATATTTTTTTCCCATTAGAAGGCAACTTCAATTAGCAAAGTGAAAGTGAGAAGAAAACAGGATTCATTCTACACATGTAAACGAGCGTATCTGTTTTATAATGTCAGGTATTACTTCTGGACATAACATTTCACAACCAGGGAACCAGGGTTTGAGTATCTGTTCAATTTTCAAAACCCTAAGGAGTCTTTTTTTTTTTTTTTTAAATAAGAATGATTTCAATGAAATCAAAACCAATTAATGCTTATGAGAGAAGCAGGACTGTGAAGTGGGTTGGGATCCTGGCTCTGCTATTTAGCTGTGTGGCCTCCGTGATTTAAATGAGTGAATGCTGGAAAATGCTTCTGCCATTGCCTGGCACTCTGTAGACGGTGCAAAAATGCCAGGCGGTCCTATTACTATTGCATCCCTGTGACTGGAATGATTACTATGGAGCATAGGAAAGAATAAGGTGTAGTCCCTATTCTCAAAATATGGTTCCATACACAATTCAAAGAATAAAATCCAATCATAAGTTTCTGCCATTAAACCTTTCAAAAAGGAATGACTTTGAAATTAAAAACAATTTTGAGTCATAATAAAATTGAAGGCAGAGAAAAATATGAAAAGCCTACTACTAATTGGGAGTTTAAAGTCTCATCTACATAGTAAGAAATGAAGGAAGGAATATGCAGCTTTTAGAAGCCTTGGGACTGATGGCACTGTCCAACCTGCCAGCTGCCTGCCTGCAAGAGTCTGCATTCCACAGTGGCAGGGCCAGCTTCGGCATGTGCTCCAAGACGACCACCACGACCAGCACCAAGAGAAGGAAGAGAAGGCAGAAGCAATGCTGCATTTCATCAACAGGATTTTGTTTCTCTGACTTTTTGTACAAAAATCTTCATTCAAATATCTGAATTCAACTTATTATATTTACTATTTCTCTTGAGAATTTTATTAACAATTACTCAGCTACTCTTCCATCTTCAGTATCAACACTTGCTTTTAACACTCTATCAAATTTGTTGCTTAGTGCCATGGTACACTTTTGTGCAGATTCTTTATCCAAATATAAATGCAACCTTTTACTCTTCCTGATGTCTTCCTTGTTCATTTACAACTTTGCCACACTTGGAAACTATCTGTCATAAGCCACTGTCTGTCAGAAGAAAGGGCAAACTGGATACAAACATGCTGTCTTTCTCCTTGGAGCTAAGCCGCCACTCTTGTCAGCAGGAGTACACCGCTGCAAGACCGTGGTCCTTGAGCCCTGCTCGGGGAGTATATACTATATATAAAATACAAAGTATGTGTTAAGCAGCTGTTTATGGTATTGCTAAGGCTTCCAGTCAACAGTAGGCTATGAGTAGTTAAGTTCTGGGGAAGTCAAAAGTTACATGGGGATTTTCAATCGTGCATGGGGTCAGCACCCCTAACCCTAGTGTTGTTCAAGGGGCAGCTGTATTTACAAATCATTAGGATACACAAAATTACACAATACTGTTACCCCTACGGTCTGACCCATTTTCTATACCCTATACATGTCAAATGGTAAGAGTGATAAAGGTAGAATTTGGAGACAGAAGAATTGGGCCTAGTTCTATTACCTCATACAAGTCACAGTCTGCACTGATTCTCCAAATTGAAAAATTTGCCACATGGGGAAAACAATATTTTACCCCAACAGAGTTGTGGTGAGGATAAAATGCGATAATGTATATAAAAATAAGTTAAACTGTAAAATATTTTTATTTTAGAATGGACCAAATGAAATACCTTAATAAATCTATCAGGTTTTCAATATGAATCAAAGCAAAATGACGTTTGGTATTTTACTTTCAACACTATAAGCGTAAAAACCACAAAAACAGGCCAACTCTACAACTCTGTTTCTAGCCAGTTATGCTGTATAACTTGCTGGGTCCTCTCTCAGTCACACAGTTTCTAAAGCAGTGCACACGTGGGCATCAACTAGGTTTCTTCAGGCAAACTAATATGAAATGGCTTTTTTCTGGTTTACTTGCCTTTAGTTACTTATTTATTATGGATATATAATAGCTATACATATTTATGGGGTACATGTGATATTTTGATATTGGTACACAATATATAATGATCAAATCTAGGTAATTGGAGTATCCATCACCTGAAATATTTATCATGATAAATTCCATTCCAATTCCACTCTTTTAGTTACTTTAAGGTATACAATCAATTATTAACTATACTTGCCATATTGTGCTACCAGCTACTACGTCTTATTCCTTCTGACAGTACTTTTGCACCCATTAACCATCCTTCTTACCCCTCCATCCTCACCATCCTTCCCAACCTCTGGGCACCATTCCACTGCCTATCTCCATGAGTTCTTTTTTTTTTTCCAGCTCTCACATATGAGAACATGTGATATTTGTCTTTCTGTGTCTGGCTTATTTCATTCAACAGAATGTCCTCCAGGCTCATCCATTTTCCACAAGTGACAAGATTTCATTCTCTTTTTATGGTCGAATAGTATTCCATAGTATATATACACCACCTTTTCTTTATCCACTCATCCATTAGGCACTTAGGTCGAGTCTGTATCTTAGCTATCATGAATAGTGCTGCAATAAATATGGGAGTGCAGACGTCCTCTTTGATATACGGATTTCCTTTATTGATATATACCCAGCAGTGAGACTGCTGGATCATATGTATTTCTAAGTTTTTCATCAGGAGAAAATGTTAAGACTTAGAGTGATTTTAAGACTGGGAAACTATTTACTCTTTCATTTACTCAAGCATTCCTTTGTTCAAACATATGCTGACAACCCATTATAGCAAGGGACCTCAAAGATGACTAAGGCCCTGTGCCTGCCATCAAGAGGCACAGACTGGGAGAGGAGTCGTGGGACTTTTTTTGATTGTGCAAATCATAGGTAAAAGAATTTGAGTCCTCTTGATACATGTATACTTACATATATATACACAGAAGATTATATTATAGAAACATATACCCTCTGATTTATAAATGTAAGTACCACAATGTTAATACATTCTGTGTATTATAAAAAATATGTAATTTATGATATAGTTATTGATAAAACATAACTTATAAATACAAATATATACATTATTTAGTCTATACATTATAAATTAAGAAAAACAAATTAGAAAAGGAAGAGATAAAGAAGACATAAAAATTATTAGTCCATATAAGCTAGTTTATGCTAAAGTTTAAAAAAAGCCCCAAAATATCAGCAGCTTAAAACAACAGTTGATGTGATATGTCTGGTCACGGGGGTCTGATCACTGTGGTCACTCAGGGATCTAGGTTTATGGAGGTTTCACCTTAACATGTGCCTCTGCAATCACAGCAGGGGGAAAAGAGGAAAAGAGCCAGGACCTTGCTGGCACTCAGGCTCTAGCTGGAGGTTGCCCAGGCTGCCTCCCTAGGGCCAGGTCTGACTCCAGTGGCAGGGCAGCAGAACCCTCTCGCAAGGAGAAAAAGAGACTTTGGCAAACATTAATACAATCTACTACAATTGTTTGTGGTGAAATTTTCATTTAACAGTGTAAAAGTGTTTTAGAATTGAAATTAATATGATTTGAAGGTCTAACTCTAAGTTCATTTTATGTTGATACTTGGCTTCAGTGGCTTTCATGACTGAGAAACGATTACATGAAGGTATGCAGGGCTGTACTGGAAGAGGTATGTAATGGGCTGTACTTACTAAATCATAATCACTGTTGTCAAGATTTTTAAGTTTGCAAAATCAGTTTTCCCTCTGCTTTTAAAGTTAGGTATAACTTACATATAGTGAAGTACATAAACATTCCATGTGTGCAAAAGGGCTGGATGATTCCTTTACACTCATATACACACACAACCACCACTCAGATCAGGATACAGAATGTCTATTTGTAGCACCCAGGCAGACTCTGCTATAATTCTTCCCTATGCAAGATGTAGTCGGTACTCTGACCTTCATCTCCACAGAGGAGCTGTGCTTGCTTTCCTGCAAATAGAACACTGAGAGTGGAAGCAGATAGCACACATTCTTTTGCACCTGCTTCTTCCTCTCAACACTATGTCAGTGAGAATCGTTCAGGCTATTGCACGTAGGAGAGTTTGGTCACCCTCACTGCTGCACAGAATTTTACAGTATGACCATACCACAATTTATTCATCTGTTCTACTGTGAACAGACATTTGCTTCCAATTTCTAGCTATTTCAAATAGAGTTGTTATGAATATAGTGGTTCATGTCTTTTGGTGAGCATTAACACTCATTTCTCCTAGTTGATATGCTGGAATGGAACCAGGTCATAAATATGCGTATTTACCTTGAGTGTACACTGCCAGTGTCCCCCTGGGGGAGAAGAGTGTGACTGCACTCCCCACAAGCAGCACGTCACTGTCACCGGCAGTTATGTGCAGTGCTGCTCCACATGAGCCCACGGGTACATAAGCAGCACTAGCTCTAGCTTAAAAAAAAGGATCTACCTGTTTTCCTTAGCAGAATATAAAAAAGTAAGCCATAGCACAAACAAAAAAAGAGGAAAAAAATACACAAGAATATACACCAATTTTTCTTTTCATTAATACAACCCAACCGTGGAGTATAAGAATATTAATTTCTTTCATACCCATCATATTTAAAGTCCATGGAGGTGGCTTTTGTGATTTCATAAAACCTCTTATTAAATTCCTTCAATACACAAACTTGCTAAAAGTTGTATGCATTCTACATGTAATTCTGAAGGCCCTTGTTACTGTAATCACAGGCTGTCACACCATTTGCAACCAGAAATGACAGCACTTTCACAAAAGAAAAATGGGGTTTCAAATATATCATATTTATAAATTTACTTTGGTTGTCACTCAGACATTATTACTATGAGATATTATCAGAAAATTGAAGTAAACGGATCCCAAAAGAATCCATATCCCAAGTAAATATTCGGTACAATATAAAGATTTTATTAACATTGTCTTTAATTTGCTCTGATAGACATAAACTGCTTTGTTGATGTCTCTTGCTCGAAACCCTTAACATCTAGCCACAAAATGAGTTTTTTATTTCAGCTGCACCATTTTTGGACTGTTTATACAATGTAGAGTTTAGGCACATTAATTAGCTTACTGATAAATGATATATTTTTGGAAAGTACTCAGGAGGCAGACAAACAATTCCCAGTTTTGTCAATCAAACGGTCCTCTGTGGCCTTGGGTAACATTGCACCTGGACCTAGTTTCCTCAGCAACAAAAGGAAGGGTGTTTTAGGTCTCTCAGCTCCTTCCCAGCCTGTTAGTAACCCTTTGACTGTGGACTCTTAGGAAATGTTCAAGATGTTGCTATTTTAAAAATACTCAGAAGTTTTCCACCTTGATGTTTAGAATAAAGAGTAATCAAAATGGCTAGCTATCAATCTGTTCTAGAAGTACTCTGGGGTTGGCATTTGCTGCGTATTAAGGGAAGGTGGTTAAGAAAGTTGGACATGATTAACCCAATAAAAATTCACAAAGTGCCTTTAATCTCTGAGTTTCTATCCTGGTTTTGGGGGAGACAGAGATGGCATTTCTGATCTCAAAGTAGAAAAGATAAAACACACAAAGAATTACTCTGTGGTTTAGCTTTCTCACCAAATTATAACAAATGTTGACTTTCTACTAAAATGAGTGAATGCATTTGCCCTTCCCATTCCCTGAGCACATGGTTTTGAGTACTTGGTATGTACCTGATGCTTCCTTAGGTGCTTCAGGAGGAGTGGTGAAAAGGCCACAGCTGTTCTACAGGCTCCAGGAAGCCCAAGGGACAGAGAAGGCTGGGGAGGAGCGTGCCCCTGAGAGAGAACCTCTGAGGGAGGAGCCCAAGGGACAGGGAGCCAGGGAAGCACCCGGAATCAGGCCACATGGGAGGAGGGCACTATGGGAAGGAAGGAGGGAGGCGGGGCCGTGGGAGGGAGAAGAGGAGTCCTTGAAGGAGTCTTGCATGAAGTTGCAGGAGTGTGACTAGATTTGTGCACACAGAAAGCTTAAAAGAGAATGATAAGCACTGGTGGCTTGGCTCTAAACTTAACAGGTCTCAAAACTTTTCTCTTTCAGTTCTAGCCACAATAAAAACATTTCAATTATGTTGCTTTTGATGAAACCATAAAGGTGTTGGCTTTTATAGAGTATCATGCCAGAGACAAATTTATAACATTCTTATGGTAGAAAGGAGAGAACACTTGAAATACACGTTTTTAAGCTCAGCTCTAAGAACCAATTTTCCCTTGCCGGAAGTCAGTAACTAAGAACTGTAGCCTGCTTCTACCCTACCCCACTCCACCCCACCACACCCCACCCCTAGAGACACAAAGTAATTTAAAAACAAACAAAGTCAGGGAGGCAGGTTAGGAAATGTGGGCATTGGAAGTAAATAAAAAAATTTGAAAAAAATTCATTTCCTAACATCTTTCTATCCTTTCCACACAGTCTTCTGTCCTCCCTACCTCTCCCGGGCCTTCCTGTCATCGCTCTTACTCTCTTTGTGATCAGAATAATGTCACCAGCTTTTTGGGCATATAGATTTTTACAGTATTCAAACATAATGTTTTGTATTTCCATGATGTCTGTAGTGGCTCTCCTTTTTCATTTCTTATTGAGCTTATTAGAGTCCTTTCCTTTCTAGCTCTTGTCAATCTAGCAAGAGGGCTGTCAATTTTGTTTATCTTTTAAAAAAACCAACTTTTGGTTTTACTGATCTTCTGTTTAGTTCTTTTGTTCTCAATTTCATTTAGTTCTGCTCTGATCTATTTGTTTTCTTCTGTTAGGTTTAGAATTAATTTGCTCTTCCTTTTCTAGTTCCTTAAGATGGTTTATTAGTTTGTTGATTTGTGAGCTGTCTGTCTTTTGGATGTGAGCATTTAATGCTATCAGTTTTCCTCTCAGGAATGCTTTTGCTGTATCCCACAGATTTTGATAACTTGTGTCCCTGTTATCATTTAATTCAAAGAATGTTTTGATCTTCATCTGGATCTCCTCCTTGACCCAGTAGTCATTCAGCAACAGACTGTTTAATTTCCATGACTTTGTGAAGTGGTGAGTGTTTCTGTTGGAATTAATCTCTATTTTACACCACTGTGGTCTGAGGAAATACATGGTACAATTTGTATTTTTTTAAATTTGTTGAGATCTGATTTGTGGCCTAGGATGTGACTGATTTTAGAGAAAGTTCCATGAGACGATAAGAAGAATGTATATTTGGCTTTTTGGGGGTGGAATGTTCTATAGATGTCTGTTAGATCCATTTGTTTTAGAACTCTGTTTAAAAAGTCCATTATTTCTTTGCTGATTTTTTGTTTGGAGGATCTGTCCAGTTCAGTCAGTGGGGTGTTGAAATTCCCAGCACTCAAATGTTTATAGCAGCACAATTCACAATTGCAAAGATCTGGACACAACCCAAGTGCCCATCAATACATGAGTGGATTAATAAAATGTGATATATATATATATATATATATATATACCATGGAGTACTACTCAACTACAAAAAACAATGGTGACCTAGTACCTCTTGTATTATCCTGGATAAAGGTTGAGCCTATCCTTCAAAGTGAAGTATCACAAGAATGGAAAACAAGCACCACATGTACTTGCCATCAAATTGGCACTAACATAGCAACACTAAGGTGCTCACATGGAAATAATATTCTTCAGGTGTCGATCAGATGGGGAGGTGAGGGGTAAACCCACAGCTAATGGAAGTGGAGTGCACTGTATGGGGAAAGGACACACTTGTAGCCCTGGCTTGGGTGAGGCAAATGCATTACGTGTAACCAAAATGTTTGCTCCCCCATAATATCCTGAATTAAAAATGAAAAAAAAAATACAATACAATACAATAAAATAAAATCTTATCAACAAAACAATAACAAAAAACAAGAATGTCACCAGCACAGCTGGAGGTAAGGTGACCCAGAGAGCTGTGCCTGGTCCACCTCGGCGCCAACAGGAGTTTCAGGGCTCAAGTGCAGCTAGTGGGATGCCAGGTGTGCTGGGGGACAGGGCACAATCGCAGCCCTGGGGAGGAGGAACTATCAAGCGTGACTGTAATTAAACAATGATTTCTAAAAACCAAGGAGACTGTGTACACACCCCCCCCCCACACACACACCAGCCTTTAGCTAACTGCAGTGAGCACAAACTGGATGTTCTGGGGTTTCTTTTGGAAAACTTGTCTATCTGTAGTTTCACCATTGTTACTTCAATCCTGTAGGTTCTACTAACAAGAGACAAAACTATCAAAGCACATGGTGACTTGAAATTTGTTAGGAAATCCAACAATAACATTTGGAAATCATCTGAACCTCAGCTTCTATTGCAATGCATGTTGTAAATAACTAGGAAAGCACATTTTTTTTCACAGTTTTCTAGTTCAAAGTAATAATTTGGATTTGTCTATATCACTATACTAGTCCAATATGCTCCATCCAACCAAATACTACAATAATCCTAAAAGTGTTTCATTAGAGTGCAAAGACATCAAAATTAATCAAACAGTTTTGTTATAGCAGGCCATCTTCATGAATTAGTAATTAATGCTAGAATAAAAATTTCTAAATATGAGCCAAGGCTTTTGTTTTGAGGAGGCATCTGGGTGGAGATAAGGTAACTGCTAGGCTAAACTTACATGAAAATGGTAATCCAAATTTCAACATTTGCCACAAACTTTCAATGTTCCCAAACACAGAGCTTGTATAGCTCTGGCACCACACTGCCCCCAGCCAAACAGCGCCGTGCGGCACAGCTGCCTAAACCAAGCTCCCTCTGCCCATCACGTGAGGGACACCAGAGACTGCCGTAGGCTCTTCAGGGCATGCTCTAAGTCAAAGGGTTCAAAACAAAGGCAGGCCCCCCAATGCCCTTCAAAAGTTTTCAGGCAGAGCTGTTTAAAACAAACACTTATTAAATCCAGGGCCAACATTAACAACAAATGTAGTCAAGGCCATAAGGAAATAATAAAGTAGCCAGGGTGGAGAAAAGAATGCCAAAACAGTAGAATATATATACAAGTATCTATCATTTATTACCATGGTGCACACACTTGTAAAATGTGAAAATTAGTTTTGGAAAGAGACACTTAGATCTATAATTAGACAAACAAAATCAGGTAAAGTGAGGGAAAAAAAGTCCCTAATGCTTTCCATAGCACCTTAGAAGCATTAAGTTCCACAGATTCACAATACAGATATAAAATAACTACAGAGTGCACATGCACACTTTCTCCAAAGCCTTATGACTCAAAAAGAACACTTTAGAGGGCAGGGATGTAGCCTTTCCTCACCTGTCTGGCAGGAATAGTGACATTGAGGAATAGGCTTAGCTGGTGTTCACTTCTGAACAAAAACACCAGGTAATGTGACTGCTGCTAACACAGCTCATGCAACTGTAGAACAGACTTCTGGGTGAGATTTAATGAGAGCGAAGGACAGAGACACAGTGTGAACGAATAAAAGAGTTAAGAAAGAAGAAGATATTTATATTTCACATTTTCTCATTCCCTTCTAACAGCTGCTGGGCATGGTAGTTCATGGAAGCCATGATGAGTGTGCAACATGGCACTGTATGGAGAGCCTGCACCTTCAGGACCCAGAGCCTAGTGGAAGAAACTCTCCTCGCCAAAGAGGGCACAATTTGATTACTTAAAAAAGAAAAACTATTATAATAAATTAAAACTCATCACATATGTTCACATATGACCTCATAAACATAATTAAAAAAATAAAATATATCTCACTGATGACCTTTGAAAAATGCTAAGAAAACAACTCATTCTGAAAACTGCTAAATAGTCAAGTATTTTTCTGGCATTCCTGTATAAACTATACCACAGAGTAACCAAGTAGTTGATAAAAAACCTTTAAAAATTTATTTAGTGTTCTAGCTAACAATCATTATTTCACAATCCCTAATAAGAAATATTAATAGATCATGAAGACAATTACCAATGGTGTTAAAACCAGTAGATGAAAAGTTTATGGTAAACTTGTAAAGGGTGAACCAACCTGACAACACTTGAATCCAATTTTCAGTCTTAACATTGTAAGAGAGACAACCAAACACAATGTCTTCCTAGTGGAAGGAAGTAACATTAAAAAAAAAAAAATCAAACCTAAAATTGATAAAGCTTCTTTATTAACCACAAATTTATGGTTAATTTATCGGAAAAACCAGGGACAGAAGAACATGTTAAATGTGAGACCCACAGAACAAAGAACCTGATTTATTCAAAAAATAAACTAAACAGAGGCTCTAGAGAGTTTTTTAAAAAAATTAAGAAACTTATCAACCAAAAGCAACATGTAGACTCTGACTGAATCCTGATTTGAAAAGACTACCCGTCTGGAAAGCTTCTATAAGAATTTGAACACTGACTAGATATTTGATGAAATTAAGGAATTATTGTTAATTTTTTCCAGATATGATATTGGTGGTATGGTCATGTTTCTTAAAAAAAAAAAAAAATCAGTCCTTATTTGTGTATGGATGAAATGATCTAATATCTGGGATTTACTTCAAAATAATAGGTCCCAGAGGTAATGGGGAGTCCAGGGGTGCAGATCAAACACGACTGGCCATGAGCCAAGAGCTGCTGACACTGGCTGATAGGTCAATCAGGATTTGTCACGCTGTGCTATTTTGATACATGTCTGAAAATTTCCAAAACAAAAGTTTTAAAAATGACTTAGACTATTTATTTGTACAATAGCATGTTTACTCTGATGTCAAATAACATAGTTTATAGCTATCAATTTAATACATAAAATAAATACTCTAGCAGATAAGGCATGCAATGAAGAAAGTATGTAGGCCACAGGTCATCTCAAGGTTAATAAATTTCACATTTGAGATGATTACAGCCAAAATTTAGCTTTATTGAAAAATGTCTGGCAGACAAAGAAATTATAACCAAATGTTCAAAACATTGCACAAATGGTTTACAGCAGTGACTCTAATATATCAAAATGCTTATAAAAAAGGAGAAAATGTCTGAAAAAATAGTGAACTTAAGGAAACTGTGATTTAAAAAAAAGGTGACCAGCTAGAATTATCCTTTTTTAGAAACTGTAAAATTATGTTTTGCTTATAAAAGATCAAATATAAGACTATTAGCATCTACTTCACAAAAATTTTAAGTGTAATTGAGAATAGTCCCAGGAATTCATAAAGCTTTTCCTTCAGAGTTCAGCAAAGGAAAAAAATTATTGACTTAGCCTTCTCTCTTCGAAGATGACGTCCACTCAGTTGGTATCTGTTTCAGTCAAAAGCAGAACTCATGAAGTGCCAAACTACTCCCAACAACAAGGGACAGGAACCCTGTGAGGGCTGGGTAGGTAACAGGGAAACAACAGCTTCACAGCTCACAGTCTGAGCTCCGAGAGAAAACAGGCTTTGAAGAGTGCCCCAACAAACACCACCAGGAATGTGATGTTCATAACGGTGCCCTTAACATTTCTGTAAGGCTCAGAGTCTTCAGAATGACTGTGGATAAGTAGAACTACATTTAGCAGGTCTTCGGTGTTACAACTATTTTACAACATTCTAATTCTTTCTATATGAGTTGTCCATATGTTAATTTTGGTTACTGTTATCCTATGTAATCAAACAAAGTTCCCTTTTTGGACATTTATTGAATAAAAAATAGTTTACTAAATCTGACATTCTGTTGAAAATATCTATTAATCTCAAAAACTAAATGGTAAATTGATATTTTAATTAATGTTTATTTTTCCCTATCATCTCTGGCTTGAGTAACCTTTACCAAGGTGTTTCTCATTAACTCATCAACTACTTATTGAATAACTCTGTTACCGAATGCTGAGTATGGGCCAGGCAGCAGGTAATCATGGATACAGAGAGGCGCAACAGGCAGGAGAGCAGGGGGGCCAGACACGGGGTCAGCAGGACAGTGCAGGTGAGCGGCCAGACTCAGGACCGACGGGGCAGCAGTGTGTCTGGAGGCCTCAGCCAGGTGCTCAAAGTGATGGAAGATGAAGAGGGAGGAGTGTGGGTGAGGACATCTGGGGAAGGGCACACCTTGAGGATCAGCTCCCTCCCAGCGTGGGCCGAGTGCAGAGGGCCGGGGTCGGTGGGTGCACAGTGGTGGGGTCGGAGAGCCAAGTGGGGCCCAAGCCTGATCAATACCACAACTATTCTCCTGAAGACTAGGGAGCACTGAAGGAGTGTGAGGAGAGGAGAGAACCTGAACACAAACAAATCCTGCATTCTGTGCCAGCAGGATTTGAGGGGGATGAGACAGGAAGAGATCAGATAGGGAAAAATTTCTAACCTGATAGGTGGTATCTGAAACTCAAAATCTGATAGGTAAGATCAAAGAATCTGAAGGGAAGGGATGGACTGGAGTGGTATCAACAGGCCCGGATGGTCCAGGGGACGAGCCTGTGGAGCAATGTCCGACAGGAGCACAGATCTCCAGACACAAAGGGCAGCCTCTGTGCAGTGAGGACTTGAGACGCCGGCGAGGGCAGCCTAGTGAGGGTGTGCAGCAGGCGGCGAGGGGGTGGAATGAACCGAGGACAGAGGGTGACACATGGGCACCAAGGGAGGCACTGGTGGGCGGGCAGTGGGGACAGGAGAGGGGCAAGAGATGCTGAAGAACAGGTCAGCCCAGGGAGCCAGGGAGCCGAGGAAGGAAGGCACTGAGCAGGGGCAGCTCTCTTAAGAAGTTCGACTGAGATGGAGGGAAATCTGGATACCTAGCTGGAGGTGAGGAAGCAAGGGGAATATTTTACAGACTTTGAGTATACAGACTAACAGACCATTTCACTTTATTCTAGCCTTGCTCTTCCAAATACGCATATTTCCATATCTGTGAATTCAACTTAGGCTAAGTATAAACACGGTAATGAATGTATAGTTTTCTTTGGCCAGTGCGCAAAGTATAATTAGGTCTTTAAAATCTTATTGGTGATATCACTCACTTATCTGAATGAAAATGCAGTCTTCTAAATTCCTTTTAAAAATGTACTATTCAGACTAGAAAACTATTTTTATTTTCCACTGAATTTATATCCTGAATAAAGTGTTACTATTCAAAGGTAATGTTTGGGGGTTGTTTGTATGTGTGGGGTGCCAAACTGATTAGAACTAGGAAATTGCAGTGAAAGTTTATCCAAATGTTTTAACCAAAAGTGAAAAGGAAGCTAACAGAAGAGAACTTGAAGTTTAATTAAGTTAAACAGAGGGGATAAATTTGCTTATAATTTTATTTTTTTATTGATAGAAAAACAAAAGCAATATATGCTCAGTGAAAAGCAAAATTTCTTAAAGTCCTTATTTGGTCACTCATTAGGACATTTAAGTATGGGGGGGGGAACTATCAGACTCAATAATGACTGTAATTAGGCAGGGCGCCATCTCCCAACCACCGAGCAGCCTCAGCAGCCACTCCCAGAGCGGGAGGTGGAGGGAGGCGACTCCACAAGGGACCTGCTTTCCTGTCTCACAGCCATTGTCTCTGATATGTGTGACAGAGCAGCGAAGTCAGAGAATTGATGTTTTCCTTTTCATTTCTACACACATATAAGAGACTCCATTCTTACTCTGAAAAGCAGTTTTACATACTTAATTTTACATTTAACTATTTCTTCTATGTGAAAGCAGGTAACAGTGCTGAGATGTAAAAACGCTTGACAGTTTCTCCCAGGTAAATACATCTTACTATATTCCATCATGCTAATTGTCATAAACCCACAATTCATCATATAGAAAATCTCACGGACTGTTTCCTCTGGCATCCTGTCCACTCACCTCATGCCATGCCTTCCCGAATAGCCTCCTCCCTGGTTTGCAGAATGACAAACCCCCCCTACATCTCCTCATCTCCAACCAGGCCATCTTGCCACTACCTCAATAATTTCCATTCAAGCATCATATCAATTATACTGTTTTTGAAACCTTCAGGAGCTTGGAATGCCCTGCCATTCTAATTTTTGGAAGGTTTCCCAAATCCTACGTGTTCCTCAAGACGCCTATCACATGATGCCAAGTTAGATCATCCTAGAAGTGGCAGAATCTTGGGGTTTTCAAGTCTTTAGAGGCCATTCAGGGCAGGCAAAAGTCCTGACAAAAACACACCTGGCTGTCAGCTGGCCAGCATCAGTACTGGCAGCCATAGAAAATACATTAACAGTTCTTATAAGGCTCACCAGTTTTTGAAAATTCTATCTATAACTCCTATTGGTTTGATTGCAATTCTGCCATCTGTCACTATACAGAATGTCTTGAACACACACAGATATTTAGAAATAACTATTAGATGTGTCATTAATCCTTTCTCCAGAATATAGTCTATTCTAACAATCATTTTCTCATATGGCCTGGTTTTAAAACCAGATGTGATGACTCCAGAACACAGGAATTGGCATCTCCTACCTTTGAACACTGTACTTTTTTATAACTGCAGCTGTCATTTCACTGGCTACTTTGAAGCAGCCAAGTCCCAGAGCACTTAGAGTGAGCTTGCAAATTAGCCTAGGACCTTCAGAATTCACACATTAGCCCTTAAAGCTGTGCCACCCTCCCACAGACAACCACCACTGATAGTGATTAGTCAGCCTGTCCTTGAACTGCATTTAGATGGAATTTTAAGCATGTGCTCTTTTGTATTTGGCTTTTTACACTTAAACATGATGTTTTTGAGATCCATCCACATTAGTAGGTATCAGTCACAACAACTCCACTCTATGGATACTGTTCCACTGTATGAATTACTACAATCTGATACATTCTCTTCTTTATGGACACTTAGGCTATTTCCAGTTTTTCACTATTTTGAAAAAAAAGCTGCCATGACCACATTGTATAAGTCTATTTGTGCATGTATTTTTCATTTCTTTTGGGAAAATACCTGGAGAATTGGTGGGCCAGGGGGTAGATTTATATTTAACTTTATCGGAAACTGTTTCTAAAGTGGGTGTGCCATTTTACACGCTCAGCAGCAACTTACGAGCTCCAGTTGCTCCACATCACTCGTCAACATGTGGTACTGCCAGCAGCTTTAATTTCAGCTCTAACAGTGGGTCTGAAGTAGTATCTTATTGTGGTTTTATCTGCATTTCCCTGATGATAGATGATGTTGCATACCTTTCATTTGTTGCTGGCCACTTAGTATCTTCCTTCTTTTGTGAGAATCTTATTCATCTATTTACCTACCTGTTCCAACACATCTGTTGAGAAGACTTTCTTTTGTCATGGACATGTCTTGGTGCCTTTGTCAAAAATTAACTGATTACATATGTGTGGGTCTATTTTGTTCCACTGATCTATTTGTCTATCTTTATACTAATATACACTATATTACAGTAGTTTAAAAAGTCTTTAAATCAATTAGTATGAGTATATCAACTTTCCTGCTCTTCTTCAAGATTGCTTGGGCTATTCAAAATCCCTCACTTTTCCAAAAAGAGTTTTAGAAGCACTCTGTAATTTCTAAAAAAAAGAAAAAAATCCTGTTGGGGTTTTGACTGGGAATGCACTGAATCTACTGGGAGACCGATTTCTTAACAAACATGGCCTATTTCCTCATTTATTTTGGTTTTTCTTTAATTTCATTCGGCAGCGATTTCTAATTTCCAGTCAAGAGGTCTTTTGTTCAGTTTATTCCTTATTGTTTATATGCTTTGATGCTATTGTAAATGGAATTTTTAAAGTTTATTTTCCATTTTTTGGTATATACGATTGTATGTTAAATACAATTGATTTTTGTATGTTGATTCTGCATCCTGATATCTTAATAAATGCACTTATTAATTATAGCAATTTTTTACATTCCTTAGGACTTTCTACATACATCATGATATTGTCCACATGCTTATTTTTTGTGCCCCATCTCATTTCTTTTCCTTGTATGATGAAAATAGTTAAAACCTCCAGTACAATATTGAAGGAGAGCACACATCCTTGTCTCCTTTGCAATCCTAGGAGCAAAGATTCTGTATTTTAACATCATATGATATTAGCTATAGGATTTTCGTAGGTCTTTATCCAGTGTTAGAAGCTTCTTTCTATTTCTAGTTGGCTGAGAGTTTTGTTTTTTTTTTAAATCAGGAATGGATGTTGAATTTCATTAAGTGCTTTATTTGCATCTGCTGAGATGATTATGTGTTTTTTCCCCCTCAGAATACTGTCATAGTGATGAATTTTCAAATGTTGCACTAACCTTGCATACCTGAAATAAGCCCTACTTGGCCATAATGTATTAGTATTCCATTGCATGAATAATATTCCTTTATTTGATTTGCTAAAAATAATTGTTAAAATTTTTTGTTCCTATGTTGATGAGGGATGCTAGTCTGTAACTTTCTTTCCTTGTAATGCTCTTGTCAGATTTTTGGCTTAGGGTTATGCAAGTCTTCATAAAATGAGATTGATATGTTTTCTCCTTTATTTTCTGATAAAGCTTGCATAAAATTGGTATTATTTCTTCCTTAAATATCTTATAGAATTTATCAGTAAAATCATTTGGACATGAAATTTTATACAAAGAAAGATTTTTGACTGTGAATTTAATTTAATAAATACAGGGATTTTTCTTGTATCAATTGTCTTAAAAAATAAAAACCAAAAAAGAAAACCAGAGTTTCCCCTTCATAATTACCCCAAAACTACCATTTCTAGTGCTTTTGATTCTTTCCTTTAGATTCAAGTTTCCCCCAGTGCTACTTTCTGTGGCTGCACTCCCAGACTGCAGTCTGTGGCTTTCTGCTGTGGTGCTGGCCACCTGGCCCAGGAGCGCCAGGGGAGCTGTGGAAAGGCAGACTTCGGCAGGTCCAAGTTCCCTCCAGGCTCTGTCTGCTTGTGACGGCTCTGCAGTGCTTCTAATAGCCGGCCTCCATGTTCTGTGCAGAGTTTGCAATATTTAACTGTGGAAGAATTAATCTGGTAACAAGTTCTTCCACTATTACTGGAACAAGAATTCCAATGAAGTTTTTATTTTTGATTCTGTGGTAGTACTAATTAATAAAGCATGCTAAATTTTGTCATTAATTTTAGGATACTTCCATCACAGGCTTACATAAAAGCACTGGAGAAACTGTGTAGGTATAATGCAAGCATAAGATAGTGCTACATAAGGTAACTTTACTAATTTAGCTGTAGTTTTTATTCCCCCATTTTCAAATGTCTAATAAAACATTGAACATTATTTAAAAAAATCCTCTTGCAATGACTAGAGGCTTCCCTCTAGACTGACACAAAGACATGCTGGCTGTAAGCCAGCAACTACAATTCCAAAAGAGTATCAGGAAAAATGTCAAACAACTCGCCAAAGCCCAGATTCACCATGCGTGTAATTACTCTATCAAGCTGTGTGTCTGTGAAGAAAACAAGTTAGTGTTACATGTGCCTTTCTTCATCAGTATGCAGTCTCCATGGATGGTTTTCTTCATTTTTTAAATAGAGAATTAAAAAAAATAAAAATAAAAATGTATGTTCTTCCCAAATTATTCAAAAACACATAAGTTTAAAGTAGAAAATTAGAGTTTTCTGTGATTATACTTCCCACCCCCTTTGAAGATACATTTGTACTTAACAAACTGTACATGTGAATTGATATACTGTCTATTTTAGGAAATATGAGAGAGTAATTAATGCATGATTTTTTAACCAACATTTTCTACCAATATATGGACATTTCTCTCTCTGTGTGTATGTGTATATATATCTCCATCTCATCCATTATAAAGGATGCATAGATTTGTTTGAGTATACCATAATTTATTTAACCTATTCATTACTGATTGGCATTTAGGTTGTTTTGCAGATTTTGCTTATATTAAAAAGCGTTTCAATAAATATCACTGTACATAGTCCCTTACTTATCTGATATTTTCCTTAAGATGGATTCTTAAAATTTCTAAGTTAATGAGATACACACACACACACACACACATATCCATGTATGTGTGTGTGTGTAGCTGGACCAATTTACCCACCTAGAAAGGTGGTAGGATTGTCTATTTCTCTGCACCTCTCCAGAGGGTTTTTTAAAAATGATACTTAATGCTATTTTAATCTGCATTCTTTGAGAATTGATGAGTTTTAGTATTTTTTCATGTTTATTGGCCATGATAGCTCTTTGTGAATTTCATAACGTGTGCCTATTATTCTTCAGGGTATCTGCCTTTTTCTTCATAGATTTTTAATGGAGACTATCAGCTCTTTTTCTGGCAACACAGCATAGTGCCTGAAAGTAGGAGCTGCCTGGATTTGAACCCTGAACCGCAGCCCCACCACTTCATAGCTACATGACCTCGGGCAAGTTGCTTACCCTCTTTGTGCTCAGTGGTTTGATTTATAAAACAAGGACAAAAATGTTGCTTACTTTTCAAGGTGCTGCTTTGAATGCCATATATATGCATAGTAATGTAGTTAGCATTTATTGCCCATATACCCTGTGCCAGGCAGAGGGATTTACATAGACTATCTGATTTATTTTCTCTCTTCCACTTGTTTAAATATGCTGCTTGGCATACTGCTTTGACAACAGACATGTAGTGACTCTTGCTGACTGAAGGAACTGGGAACCACAGGGCCCGTGACCTGACATGTCACCGATGTGTGGGAAACTATTCTGCTCTGAATTATATGCATCATATACATAAGCAGTCAACTATGCTATTATTTTTTAGAATGGTACTAGACATATTCATGTCATGAATTATATAAAGTCTTCCCCTACCCATTATAATTTCAATTATTACAATATATAAACATTTCAATTAAAAATCAGTTCAGTACTTTGCCTATATAAAAATGGTTAAATTTAAATTCACTTATTAAATGTCTTTAAAGAATGTGAATAAATTTAAATGTATATGCCTTTTGGACGGAAAAAAATAGTTATAACCACCAATATTTAAGAGAAAATTTAAAGAAGTATGTTTCCTTATTTAATATGTTTTAAAGACGTGAACTTCCATGTGTATTTGTAAACGGAGACCAAAAATATTCTTAATTTAGTTAAAATTTATAAAATTCAAGTACTCGGAACTCTTAATAATCATGGATAACCGAACAATTAAAATCTTAAGAATAATTTTGTGACTCAGAACTAACCAGAAAAATCTTTACTGACATATACACAAATAAAGAGGTTGCGACAATTTAAATATCCAACTGTCAGGTTAAAAAAAAAAACATAGCTATGGCTTTAACAGATATCTCTTCTTGAATCATGAAATTAATCAACTGGATTTTTTTTTAATCACTATATATAAACTAAACTTATTGCTACCTACAGCTATAAGTAATCAGTTACCTGTATGATTTGTAAAATTCAGTTTTTGGAGATGAAAGCTCTAAAGATAATAGTAAAGTTATTAATTGAAATTACTGTAGAAGATTAATAGTCAAACTACTTTGGCTGTTCACTTTACACAAGGTCTCAACTTAAGTCAACTTTAAACAAACTAAAATCACTGTATGACTAAGAAGGCTGAGGTTCAGTTAGAAATCATGAAGTCAAAACTATACAAAGAACAGAACTAAATACAGTTTATAAAAGTGAAACGAACACCAACTACCTCTAAGTGTTTTTGGAATCTGAGAAAGAGTAAATAAATTGCTGACATTGTGGTGCCATGTCCCATTTGCTAATGAAAGAAAGTTTATCTTAAGAAAAACTAAAAACAAAAAATTGAGTTATGTAAAATAAAGGCCATATTACTTAATGTCACATAGCCAGCAGAATCTTAATTTTGTATAAAAAAATTATCCGAGGTTACAAACTATTAAGATCAATCTCATGATTATTTTTAGACTTTAATCCTAATTCACTTCAGAGGCTTGTGTTAGTTCAATGTCATAGCTGAAAAGATATGAAGATAATAGGGAAAGCATTTGGGTACCTTAAATAAATATTCCTAAGGAAGATGTAGAAATTCTAAGTCATCATTCTCTAACTGGAAGCAGTGGAAACCTAAGATCCCCACTGGCCTAGCACACGGCACTGCCATTCACATCAACTTTGCCTTTTTGTTAATTCTCACTGAAGTGTCATTAGAGGATCCACCATCATACAGTGGTAGCCAGCAGTCACCGTATTTCAAGTACTGTGACCTACCAGTGACCTTCAGGGAGTATAAGACTTCACAGATGTCCCTTTTCCAAAGACACTGCTTAAAGAGCTGGATGGATGAGAAAGAAGCCTCGCCTTCCAACCCGATGGGAATTCTCACTGCCCTTGCCAGCACTCAGTACAAACCAGGACAGCCCCATGTTTGCTGAGAGGAGCAGAGTCTGAGCGAAGGCTGGCAAAAAAAAGAAGGTCTTCCTCCACATCAGGGCCAAGTAAATCCTGTTTCTCAATAACAATTAGGGGTTCCAGTGAAGACAGGTGTGAACTACTGTCTGTGGAGACTGAAACTTGGTGGCCGATTCGAATTTGTTGAAGTCATCATTAAAGTGCAGGAAACTTGCAGTGGCTGTGTCATGATTTTTCCTATTCTCACAAAAACATCACAGGCAATTTAATAACCTTGAATATATATCAAATAATATAAGAATAATTTCAGGGCTAACAGTTAATGTCCTTACATGCTAGTCACTGAGGAAAATATACATTTTAGCAAAATTCATTTAAATTATCACTGAGTATTAGTTTGTGCATGGTGATGCCACATACAATTGCTGATGTGTTAGATACACTTGATAGTTGCACTTTAATTGAAACACAATTGCTCAAATTTAGGGAGTGTACACAGCTACAATATGAGGATTCACAGAAGACAGAAAAATGAGTGCTAAATTGTTCACTTTAATTCAACTCAATTCAACCAATACGTATATCCACTGCGTACTATTTATTAAAAGGTGAATGAGAAAAATAATGGAAACTAGAACATTGTATGATATGCTTTCCTATCAAAAACAAATTTTGAGAAAAATCACTGCAAAACCATATAGCACACACTTGGAAGAGAAGGAGTAATTGGGACATTTAGAAAGACGGTCTATTAATAAACTACCAATCTTCATTCACTCAGCAAACACACACAGCATCTTTGTGTCAGGACTATGCTAAAAACACCGTGAACGCAGATCAAAACGACAGCCTCTGCACTGAGGCTGTCCAGCAAGAAAGCACAAGATGACAAACGTCTCCTGTGTGCACGGAGTATAGCTGCAGAACAGGAAACTAACTGCTCCAGGAGCACCTCCAGGTGGAGGTGTGACCACCTGACCTGGAGGCACACAGGAGGTGGTCAGGGAGAACTCCCAAGGGTGCAGCGCCTGGCGGGGGCAGTGAAGGGCAGGAGAGCAGGTAGAGGCACCAAGGGGTGGGCGCCCAGCCTGCCTGCTGCTGGAGGAGGCATGTGGTGAGGGAGGTACGAGCACAGTGAGTGGTCAGCCCTCCCTACCTGTGGATTCAACCAATTGAGGATGGGAAAGATTTGAGAAAAAAAATGGTTGCATCTGTACTGAACATTTATTAATAGATGCTTTTTTCCTTGTTATCATTCCCTAAACGATACAGTATAACAACTATTTATGTAGCATTTACATTAGGTATTATAAGTAATCTAGAGATGATCTAAAGTATGCAGGAGGATGTGCTTAGGTTACATGCAAATACTACACCAGTTTATATGAGGAACTTGAGCATCAGTGGATTTTGGTGTCTATGGGGTGCTGGAACCAACCCACTGCCTAAGAAGTCTGGGGTTAGCCTGAGGGAGAATGAGTCACCCTGGAGAGTTTTGAGCAGGGGACTGACAGAATCCAATCTATATTTTAGAAGGATGAGTTTTTCAAAAAGGCAGAGGCAGAGTTCAGCTAGAGAGAGGCCGCCAGGCAGGATGCCAGGGCAGAGGCCTACACAGCACAGCTTCCCAGATTTTACTATGTGATGGGAAGACTGTGCAAGAATTTTAAGCAAGATATGAAAGGATCTGATTTAGACTTGAAAAAGATATACTTGGGGCATGAACTGTAATCCAGTTTGGACACAGTAAAGTATATATAGAGAAAAGTAATGGAGTCTAAGGGAAAAAAGATCAATTATGGCCAGCTGGAGGAATAAGGACTCACATGACTACAATGACTGTGATTTCAGAAAATTAAATACCTGTGGTTAATTTAATGATTCCGGTTTTTAAACTTTTGGCATCACTATATGCGAACACTATATAATAAAAATCAAAAGTGTTTAAACAGCTAACAATTTTATCAACATCTAATAAAAGCACTATGCAATAAAAACGGTGATTAAAGTGATTAGTTAAAAGAATGAAGATTAGGCCAAATCTTTAACAATTCACTGGTACATCTACATACATACACCCAAAAGAATCTATGTCTAATATGAGCATGACCAGTTCTATATAATACCACTTACATATAAAAATGTTAACAGGTAGCTTGGTTTTATGTGTTCCACACTATTTCATACAAAGAAATAACTATTTGATCAATGAAAAATTTTCTTTGATTCAGAAAGCAATAGTTACTTTAAAAATATGTATTACAAAGTGATTTAAGTCACTTTCATTTGATATCACAAAGAGAATACTGGAACTGTGGCAGTCATCTTTCTGTGGCTTAATTTTCTTTGCTAAATTACTATAATAATCTTACTCCTACACATTCTCCTTCTATCTTTCACCTTTTCATCATCAATAATTCATCTTACATGGAAGTAACCAGATTTCTTAAATCAATTTTTTGATGATGGTCACCAGGTCATTGCCTAAAACTGTCACTCAAAGTTACTCTATTACATCTATGCAAAAAAGGATCATAGGAAGCACGCATTACTAAAATGATCAATTATTATAAGGTATAATTATTCTCTGGAATTTAAGAATAACTGTAAGCCACTCAGTTTTAATAATACAAAGTGTACTAAATTCCAAACTAACCAAGAAATAGGTTTAAACTAATAAAAAGTTAAAAATCAAACTAATCTCCCACCCTCAGTGGGTAAGAGAAAAATGTGAATAAAGAGAAAAGCATTTTAAGCATTTATTAATTGATAAAAACATAGCCACATGTGTATCACTCTAGATGCATCAGATTACTTTTAGAAAAGTCCAGTAACTATATTTACTTACCTATTGGAGGCAGGCAGTCTTTCCAATCAAAATAGCCTGCATAAATTCCAGGTTCTAAGGAGCCAACAATGGGATCTGCTTTCAACTCAATGTAATTTTCAAAGAGCCTTTGGTCTAGTTCTTTCAGTGACGCCATGCTAACCTATGAACATGTAATAAAGAGCATGAGTTGCCTATTTGAAGGTGAAAAGTAAAATAATGTTAATCATGAATATTTTAGTGTATTTTAAAAGCACTTGTCAATTTTCCCACAAAAGCCCATGTTTTATCTATTTTGAGTATAAAGACCATTCTTAGTATAGAGATTTTACAGGATAAGAAATAATTCCCATGTATGGACTACACACTATATTTAAGAATACTGAACTTTCATTGCTACAAGCAGAGCAAAAGGCATTACAAATACTAAAGACAAGAGACATCCAAAAGGGAAATACTGTTATAGTAAGAATCTAGGAGGACAATGAAGATACAAAATATCAAAATCTGTTGACAGAGACAAAGCGGTGGGTGGAAAGAAATTTATAGGCATAAATGTTTTAAAAGAAAGGTTTGAAAGTAGAAAAGCTTAAAATTAATAATGCTCTAATCTTCTATCCCAAGTAGCTAGAAAAAGAGAAAATTAAATCCAAAGAGAATAGAAGAAAAAGATAAGAACAGAAATCAATTAAATTTTTAAAATGATGAACATTACAGAAAACCACCAATGCCAAAAGTAGGTTCTTGGAAAAGGATAATAAAAACAAGTTTCTAGGCAAGACCAATTAAGAAATAAAGAGAAATAACATAAATTGCCAATAACAGAAATGACAAAGGAAACACTAAAGATGTTAAAAGGATAGTAGAGGGTCATTACAGCTTTGTGCCAGTAAGTTGGACAATAAAGAGAAAATTAATAATCTCCTAAAAAACACAACTTTCAAAAAATGGTACGAGTGGTCCTGTATTTATTAGACTAATTGAATCCATTATTTTAGAGTTTGTACAACGAAAACTTCAGGCCTAGATGATTTCACTGGTGAATTCTACCAAGCATTTAAGGAGAAAATTATATCACACGCAAACTCTTTCAAGGAATAGAGGCTGAGAGCATTTCCTATTTTGTTTAATGAGGCCAGTATAACCCTAATACCAAAACTGACAAAGATATTACAAGAAAAAAAAATTATACACAAATGGGCCTTATGAATAAAGACATAAAAACCCTGACAAACATATTGGCAAATTCAACCTATAAATAAATATACGTCACACAGAAATGGCATTATTTTAATAGATGAAGAAAAAGCACCTGATAAAATTCAACATACTTTCATGATAAAAATTCTCAGTAAACAAGGAATAGAGAAACAAATCAATCTTATAAAGCAGTGGTCCCCAACCTTTTTGGCACCAGGGAACAGTTTCATGCAAGACAATTTTTCTACAGAAGGCAGGGTGCGGGGTGGGGGATGGTTTGGGGATGATTCAAGCTCATTACATTTATTGTGCACTTTATTTCTATTATTATTACATTGTGATATATAATGAAATAATCATACAACCCACTATAATGCAGATCAGTGAGAGCCCTGGGCTTGTTTTCCTGTGACTAGTGGTCCCATTTGGGGGTGATGGGAGACAGTGACTGATCCAACAGGAGGCGGAGCTCAGGGGGTGATGTGAATGATGGGGAGCAGCGGTAACCATAGAGGAAGCTTCCCCTGCTCACCTTCTGCTCACCTCCTGCTGTGTGGCCTGGTTCCTAACAGGCCACGGACTGGTGTCTGTGGCCCAGGGGTCGAGGACTCTGGTTATAAAGACTATCAGTAAAAATGGTACAAATATTGAATACTATCTCCAAAAGATCAAAAATAAGGTAAGGATGTCTCCTTTTACCACTTATTTTTAAGATTATATTACAGGTCCATGGGATATGGCAAGAAAAAAATGTCAGAAAAGAAGAAGTAAAATTGTCTTTATTCACAGAAGACATGATTATATATTTAGAAAATCCAGGGGGGGGGCAAGGGCAATATACGTAACCTTAACATTTTTACCCCCATAATATGCTGAATAAAAATAAAATAAATAAATAAATACATTAAAAAAAAAGAAAATCCAACAAGTTGAAAAGCAAATTAATGGAATGAATAAATTTATCAAGGCAGTATACAAAAGTCAGTAACAAAAATCAATTATGTTTCTATATATTAGACACAGAAGAAATATAATATCATTCACATTAGCATAAAAATACCTAGGAATGAATTTAACAAAAAATGTGTAAAATCTCTACTGAAAACTATAAAACATTGCTGAAAGAAATTAAAAATGACCTAAACAAATAAGCAGGAAGAATCAATATTGTTGATCTCCCTCAAATTCAATGGACTTCTAAAAGGCCTTTTTTGGTAAAAATTCACAGGTTAATTCTGCGATTTATATAGAAATGGAAAGGATCTAGAATAGCCAAGACAATTTGAAAAGAACAAAGTTGGAGGACTCACATTACATGATTTCAAGACTGACTGTAAAGCTATAATAACACAATGTGATATTGGTGTAAGGATAGACAGACCAATAAATCAATGGAAAAGAAAAAACAGTCTGGAAACAAGCCACTTATAGATGATCTTTTGATTTTTTTGAAAAGGCACCAATGAAATTTGATGAGGAAAGAAAGACTTTTCAGGATATTATGCTGGAATGATGTGTTATTATAGCTATATGGAAAAAATATGAACACTCACCCCTATCTCATTTAATACAGAGAAACTTAATAAAAGGTAGGTCATAGATCTAAACATAAAAGTTAATATTACAAAGCTTCTGGAAAAAAACATTCAGGACATTGGAGCAGGTAAAGATTTTGACAGGATATGAAAAGCATTAAACATTTTTAAAAATTGTAAAATTGGATCTCATCAACAGATCTCATTAAAAATTTCCACTCAAAAAATTATCATTGTAAGAACAAAACAGCAAGCCATAGACTGAGAGAAAAAAATATATATATATACACATGTGTGGCAGAGAATGTACATAAAGACTTCTAAAAATCATTAATAAAGAGATGACTGACCCAAATAAAAAATGAGCCAAAGAGTTAAACAGGTACTTTAAAAAAGAAGCTTTCTGAAAGCAAACATCTGACTGCATAAGAAAAGGTGCTTAATATCATTTATCAGGCAAAGCCAATTAAAGCAACAATGAGATTGGCTAAAGTGAAAAAGAATAATACTAAGTGTTACAAGGACATAGAGAAACTGGTATACTTACATGTTTACAAAGAACAAATGTAAAATGAGATGCCCATTTTGGAAAACTATTCGAAGTTTCTAATCAGTTTGTGCCATGACCAGCAATTCCATTCAGGGCATATATCCAAGATAAGTGAGTACAAATGTCTACAAAAACATTTTTACAAGAATGTTCACAGTAACTTTATTCATAAAAGCCTAAAACTGGATACGACTCAATGTCCATCACCGTGAGAATGATTAAAAAAAAACTCGGTTATCCTAACAAAAGAAACTGAATCACTGATAGACATATAATGTGGATGAATCTTAAAAAATTAAGTTGGAGCAAAAGAAGCCAGATATGAAAGACTACAAACTGTACGGTTGCCTCTCATATAAAGTTCCAGAAGGGGCTAAACTACTCTCTTCTCACAGAAGTCAGAATGATGCAGGGGGAGCCTACTGATTGGAACAGGGAACAGGGAATGTTTTATATCTTCACCTGGGTGGCGGATGCTAGAATGTGTACACATGTAAACAGCTACCAATCCATACACTTAAGATTTATGCATTTTACTGTATATAAATTATATCTCATTTTTTTAAAAAGGGGAAAAAAAGGGTTGAAAATAAATGGATGAACAAATAGATTTTAGGCAAATGCAACAAAAAGAGCATAGGGTGGCAGTACTAACACGTGCCAAGGCAAGACTAAGGTCAGAAGTACTCATCTCTTAAGTTTTGTTGTGAGAATTTAAACAGATAATTCACAAAACTTGTGTAGCACAAGTAATGAAAGTGCATTAATAAATGCCACCAGCTATTACCTATATCTCAACTGCCCTATTTCACTAATATCCTGTTCAGACTGGCTGCTGAACATACCAAATAATTCCAATCTTATACAAACTCTTTCAAGGAAGAAGGGAGATACTTTTTTTTTTTTTTAATTTCAAAATATTAAGGGGGTTCAAATGTTTTTGTTACATGGATACATTGTATAATGCTGTAGTCAGGGCTTTTAGTGCCCGTCACCAGAATAGTTTTCATTGTATTTAGTACATAAGATTTTATCCTTCACCCTCCCTACCCTCTCCCCTTCTAGTTTCCAATGTCCTTTACATCTCTTTATGCCCACATGTACCCACGTGTACCCATCGTACCCATCATTTAGCTCCCACTTATTAGTGAAAACATGTGGTGTTTGTTTTCTCATTCCTGAGATACTTCACTTAGGATAATGGTCTCCAGTTCCATCAAGTTATTGCAAATGATGTTACTTCATTCCTTTTTATGGCTGAATAATACTCCATGGTATATATACACACCACATTTTCTTTATTCATTCATGAATTGATGGGCACTTAGATTAATTTCATACCTTTGCAATTGTGAACTGTACTGTGATAAACATTCGAGTGCAGGTTTTTTTTGATAAAATGATTTCTTTTCCTTTGAGTAGATACCCAGTAGTGGGATTGCTAGATTGAATGGTAGGTCTACTTTAGTTTCTTCGAGGAATCTCCATACTGTTTTCCATAAAGGTTGTACTAATTTGCAGTCCCACCAACAGTGCATAAATGTTCCTTTTTCTCCGCATCCACACCAGCATCTATCGTTTTTTGACTTTCTAATAATGGCCATTCTGATGGGGGTAAGGTGGTATCTCATTGTGGTTTTAATTTGCATTTCCCTGACGATAGGTGATATTAAACATTTTTTTCATATGTTTCTTGGCCATCTATCTTCTTTTGAAAAAAATCTGTTCCCGTCTCTTGCCTACTTTTTGTTTCTTTTCTTGCTGATTTGTTTGAGTTCTTTGTGGATTCTGGATATCAGTCCTTTGTTGAATGTATAGTTTGCAAATACTTTCTCCCATTCTGTAGGTTGTCTATTTACTCCGTTGATTATTTCCTTTGCTGTGCAGAAGATTTTTTATATTTAGTTAAGTCCCATTTATTTATTTTTGTTGTTACTGTATTTGCCTTTGGGGTCTTAAACATAAAATCTTTGCCTAGGCCTATGTCTAGAAGAGTTTTTCCTACACTTTCTTCTAGAATTTTTATGGTTTCACTCTTTAATTCATTTTACAAACTAGCATGATCTACATACAGCCTCATGGGCAAATCTCAAAAATAATATGGGGTGGGGAAAGAAAACCACAGAAAAATACATACCATATAATCCTATTTACACTCTATAAAAGTCAAAAATAGGTAATTTTAAACAATATATTGTTTAGAAACCACAAAATTCAGAAGTGATGCTCTACAAGGAAAAAGAGTGATGTGATGCAATGATACAGAGGCACAAAATGGGGCATGAAGGGGGCCCATGGATGGGCTATTTTTTCAGCTTAGGCGTCATGTGTTCATTTCATTCCTCTTCTAAATCTCACATTTTCACAATATCTATTCTTTTACAGACATAAAATATTTAACATAAAAATATTTGGGAAGAATTTACAATCTAGAAAAGAAGTACATCTACATTAAATCAATTCTATGCAATGTGTTAAATGCTATTCTAGTGGTATGAGCAAAGCACCATAGGAAGAAGAAGGGGATATGGCCCACTTTGCACTATGGGAGACTGGATGGAGAGGCCATAAAAGGCTTCATACAGGATGAGACATCTGCATCTGAAATGGGCTTTGAAGGATGGTCAGATTTTTGTCAAGTCCAGATTGATTGAGAAAAAGGCATTCCAGACAGACTGTATGACATAAGATATAGGTAAATGTTCTTAAAATATAACATGATAAGCTGGTGCTAAATAAATGTTTGTTGAAATGACTGAATGGACAAATTATATGACATGTTCAAGGAACGATGAGTGGGTGTCCAGAGTCGATGATGGCGGGCGTTGGGGGACGAAAGCCACGTGGAATACTAAACAACCTTAAAATAAAAAGAAAGAAATTCTATCACTCTTTACAACATGGATGGACCTGGAAGACATGATGTTAAGTGAAAAAGGCCAGGCACAGAAAGACAAACACTGTATGATTTCATGTACATGGGAACCTAAGAAAGTCCATCTCATAGAAACAGAGAGAAGAAGGGTGGTTACCAGAGAGGATGGAGAAAGGGGAGATGTTGATCAAAGGGCACAAAGTCTCAGTTAGACTGGACAAATAAGTTTTAGTGATGAACTGTACAACATGATGATCACAATTAATAATAATGTATTTTCAAAATTGATAAAAGAATAAATTTTTAACATTCTCTCCACAGAAAAATCTATTAAGTTGGTGAGGTTATTAATTAGGTTGGTTTATAAGAGAAGCTGGTTAGGAGGAAGGTGACTTTGGTTTGGGGCATGTTGATTTGAAATCCCAAAGGAAACTTCTAGTGAAGATGTCTCGTAGCAAACATGTCTAAGGTCGTGGGGTGATAACGACAATGAGGGCGTTGGTGCAGGTGAAACTGCAGGCAGATGGAATCACCTACAGATACCACATGAGTGGGAAGAGGAAACACACAGACCACACGCCAGAGAGCAGAAGTACGAAGGGGACGGTGAGAGACGGCTATTTATGTGGAATCTTATCTGCTAAGGTTCAGGGTTTGTGATTTAGGAACACCACACCCAACCCAACTGGAGAACAGACTGTTTCACTCGTTTATTGCCTGCACTTCTTCAACCTTCCAAAGGGACATGGAACCTTTCTTCCACATCCCAAAGTAGCATCTAGTATCTTTTCTTACTTGCAAAGGCTTTTCTGCATTACTTTCTGTACTGGGGAAGCCACGTGATACTTTATAAATTAAGAGGTCCTGAAATCCTTACTACTGTATCTCTCTACATATGTTTCTTTTTACCTTCTAGTTTGCACAAGGAACTTGAGGCAGCTAAACAGGGTCCAAGGCCGGGCGCAGTGGCTCACGCCTGTAACCCTACCATTCTGGGAGGCCGAGGTGGGAGGATTGCTTGAGATTAGGAGTTTGAGACCAGCCTGAGCAAGAGCAAGACCCCGTCTCTATCAAAAATAGAAAAAATTAGCCGGGCATGGAGGCGCATGCCTGTAGTCCCAGCTACCCAGGAAGCTGAGGCAGTAGGATAGCTTGAGCCCAGGAGTATTGAGGTTGCTGTTAGCTAGGCTGCTGCCACAGCACACCACCTGGGGCAACAGTGTGAGACTCTGCCTCAAAAAAAAAAAAAAAAAAAACACGGTCTAAAATTAAGCTGTTTAGCAGGCTGGGGCACATCTGATCAACTTATAATTTCAGTTTATTAGATCTTAAACTCCAAAGTGGATTAACTTACAACTAATTTATTATATTTTTGTCCCTAACTAATAACTAATTTATTACATAAAAATAGCTGCTAAACAAAAATTAGCTAATTTATTAATATATTTATGAAGAGATGGGAAAAACGAAACAAATATACATACAGATAATAAGGATAAGGATGCAAAGTTGAACTCACATCTATGAATTCAAATGGTTTCAAACTTGAAATTTAAGAACTATATTCAATTAAATTAAAAATAATCAAATAGGCAAAATATGGTACATATGGTTCAATCAACATAAAAATCTTGAAAATTGATTGTAAACTGTAAGGATCACCCCTGGACACACAAGAAAATGAAGCTGCCCTCTCCACAGCCTTCATGGCGGAGTTTGTAAAAGAGAGTTAGAGGCTTAAAAGAAAACTTCTATCAAGAATTTAATGTCAGATGTGTTTAATGCCTACACTCCCGAGTCAGTTGAAAATCTGCAATTATGCAAACTTTAATTAGATGCTTGTTTTCTTTAAAGACTAGGATAGGTTAAAAGAAAGCATTTTATACATATAAAAAGTTCCCTAGAATTGTATCATTATAGCAATCACAATAAAATTATATGTTAAGGCTTATTAATTATACAGTTCTGGTTTTCCCTTCTAAAGGGCCTCAAAAAATTTGACTGGTAGCAGATTTGTTTTGCACACCTAAATTGCAAAACTCTGTATTTCTTAACTAAGTGTCTTCAGAATTAGCTCTTCTAGAATATATATAGTTAATAAACAGAAGAAAAAGTGCTAACCTCCTAAATAGTGAAAGGCATGCAAATTAAAATACAATGAAAGAGTATTTTTACCTATCAAATTAGAAACTGTAATTTAAAATGAAGGCAAAAATATGATGAGATCAGCTTCCAAAAAACAATCTGGCAACATTTACTGAGAATCTTTGGTGCTATGAGTCTGCTTCTAGAAGTCTATTGTGAGGAAGTAATTACACATGTGATCAAAGATTATTTTCATCTCTCAGTAACAACAAAAAAAAATTGAAAACAACCTTAAGGTTCCAGGGAAGGGAGAGGTTAAAAAAATGGCATATCCACAATGACAAATATTATAAAGTGATCAAACTCATATTTTACAAAAAATATTTAATAAAAATGGAAAAGTAATGAAATATTCAATAGAAAAAATAATTCAATGGAAACTGAATTTAGAAAAATGTTTTGTATTTATATAACATATATTGATATAGACATATGGTATATGAAATACTGATTACTATAAATACTAAAATAGTAGTGTTACTTTGGCTGGTATGTTATAGATGATTTTTATTTTTTATTAGGCTTCTCAGTATTTTTTCTTTTTAAAAATAATGGTTGGGGCTCATTCTCATAAGAAGGAAAAATGTATCACTGGAAAAAATATTTCTAGGACTAATGTCATTGATCATTAAATTTTGATTGATCATTAAATTATAATAAACTCCTTAAAAATATGGTTATTTTGGTATATTCTTCCTATATTAAGATTAATGCAACTCTATTTTTGAAGATGAGGAACAAGGTGAAGGAAATTAAAAACTAGCCATTTTCGCCCTTCTCCTACCAATGAAAAAGCAGGAGGAAATATACCTGGAAGAAACACTTGGCCAACCACTGCACCACACCAGGAGGAGGTCTGAGAGAGCGTCTGGTGTCCAGTGACACTACACAAGAAGGCCTATAACGGACCATTATCACCAAGAGTAGAAACACAGGGAGAACGGATAAACCTTCCATTGTTCCTGTATCCTGCAATTTTTCTGGAATCTATGCCTCTAGAGTTATCTGTCATTTGAAAAGGAAACTGAAAAATAATGGCAGTTAGTGGCCTTTTTTCTTTAATGCAAGAAATATATTTTACTTGGTTGGTACCATGAAATTAATAGATTTACACAATAGATTCAGAAATTAATAGAATCAACGCAAATCTAGTTTACTGTCTATTCATTTTAAACACAATCAAATAATTTCAAAATATTCAACACAGTCAATTTCAAAAAAAAATCCAAATTTTGAGTGAAAAAAGAGTCCATCACTTATTCTAAGTTGCACCCCACATCCTTCATATTATCTTGGTTTCAAAATAATCTAGACAAAGTCTAGGAAGAACATCAACAACCTTTTTTTAATGTCAATTTGATTCTAATTCTTAATGATACAAGCTGAAGCAACAGACAGTTCCTACTTATTACTTCACGAAAACCTAGAGAAACCAAACTTATTGCTTCTCTTATATGCAATTCCTAATCATATCACATGATAAATAAAATTTCTCCAATAAATATATTTGTGGTGTTGTAGAAAAACAAAGTGCCTACTTTCTATAATACAAATAATAACTTTTTACTGCAAGACAGCACCTTGCAATTCTCAACAGAAAAATTTCTGGAAATAAACTAGACATTTGCCACTAAAGCCTTAAGTCACAACGTTTCTCATCAGGATGATTAATCTTTACGAAAAGGCAGGAAAACAAGACAGAGCCGCCCACTTTGACATTTTCATTCTTTGAAAAAAAAATCCCAATGTAGTTCATGAACTGGAACCACCATTGTAAAAAGTATATAATCCATTAAGAGTACATGTTGATTGTAAGATTAACAAGATCATTATCTTTCTTATTCTTTGCAATGAAAAAACTGTAATGACATTAAAAAGTGGTTCTACCATAGTTTTACCTAGAAATCTGATAAACCTTTGCCCAGGAACTAACCAACGTTTAATAACAAGGTTACTCCATTTTTCCCTTTTGTGCTTACTTGAAAAAAATATAAACAACAAAGTATAACATTAAAAAAAACCACTCCATTAATTTCTACAGGACTCATTTTTGCCTAACCTTTCTATACGCAATGATTGCAGAGTGGGGGAGTATGTACCTTTCAGGTAACACGTCAAGCATCCTACAGCTTTTGTAAGCTGGATGTGTGTGTGCACTGCATGCCCGGGGAAGTAAAGCAGAGCATCCTTGTGGTCATATGGAAAGGAAGAGAGGAAGGAGAGGCGTGAATAAGCAGGAAGAGGTTTTTCTGCAGGCTTAGGGAGTCTCCTGTTGGCTGTGTCTAAAGGCTTTAACCCCAAAGGAGTCTAATCTGAGATCATTCTTAAAGATTTGGGTTTGTTCCCTTTCTTTCCTTATTTTCTTTCCTCACTTTGGAACACTTTAGGTGGGGAGTAAACCAGCTCTAATCTTGAGAGAGCTTTGCCCTAGAGAAAAGAAAAGAGCATGAAATGAAGGATTGTGAGGAGGAAGGGATCATTCACACGCAGTGGGCTGAGGTGGGAAGGAGCAGGGGTGGGAGGGTAAGTAGAGGAACAAGACAGGAAAGCAAAAGAAAATGGTGCTCAGAAATGGTGCTCACTAAGCTGGCAAAACAACACATTTGTCCATTTAACATTAACTTGTTTACCTGTGTTATTTTTTCTATTCCCTGGAAGTTGTGCTTCTCAAAATGTTCTGCTATGTTTAGGAAGGTGTGGCGTTCTAGATAGCAGCAGTTACTTAGGACTATCAAAATTCGCTGTTCCTAAAAGCAAAACAAATTTTTATAAAATTACATTTATAGTAACAAATTGAGAATGTAACAGATAATACCGATCACTTCTTAAGTTTAATTATAATCTCTTATTCTTTAACATCAACATTCAATGCTTTGCTTCTCTTCGCTGCTTGTTTCCCAATATTATAATATGAAGAGAAACATAATACAACCCCGCAGTTCTACTGTTTGCTCATTATTACATAATATACTCAGAGTCAAATAACATTTCCTTTGAAATTTAATGCCTGTACAGAAAAATAAATTGATAAAATCCATTTAACCAGGATTGGCTGTTCTTACGGGGTTTTTTTGTTTTTTTTTTTTTTTTTTTTTGAGACAGTCTCACTCTGTTACCCGGGCTAGAGTGCCATGGCGTCAGCCTAGCTCACAGCAACCTCCAACTCCTGGGCTCAAGCAATCCTTCTGCCTCAGCCTCCTGAGTAGCTGGGACTACAGGCATGCACCACCATGCCCGGCTAATTTTTTTATATATATATTTTTAGTTGGCCAATTAATTTCTTTCTATTTTTAGTAGAGACGGGGTCTCGCTCTTGCTCAGGCTGGTTTCGAACTCCTGACATTGAGCGATCCTCCAGCCTCGGCCTCCCAGAGTGCTAGGATTATAGGCGTGAGCCACCGTGCCCGGCCTTGGCTGTTCTTATGAAAGGGGTTCTACTTTATTGTTTATTCTACTTAATACTCTGTGTATACCAAAGGCTACAAGAATGGATGTTTTAAATAATTATATTAAAAATGTAGAAACCAGCAGAAAATAGTTTTTCATAACTTGAAAGAATTATACTGCCCTATATTCTATATGATAAGCTCCTTCAAAAAACTTAGGCCTTTAAGAAATTTTTGTGTAGGTAGGAGAACACCAAGAATGGTCTCCCCCTAATGGGGAGGCGGTCACCAAGGCCAGGGGATTCCTCCCTAGGGGATGGTCAGTGTCAGCTAAGGAGAAGGGGGAGAACCCCACCTACTTCTGCATTCTTCAGGGCTCTGTCCATTTACAGTAATTTCTTACAAAAATTACGAGACCCAAATGCTGATGAATACAATGTCCTTTTACAGTTCAGAAGAACTAGTTTTGTAGATCAAATTCCAGGAATGGCCCTTGCCGTGGTGCTGCAGTACACAGAGGCTCCCCGTCCTGTGCACCCGCAGGTGTGAGGGCATTCATTGTCCCATCCTCTGGAGCAACTGTGACTCATCTAGGGCCCTGGACTAAAGCTGTGGCAAAAACCACTTTCCAGGAAAAGTCCTCACCCAGACTTTGTTTACTCTTTGTGTATATAGTCAGAATAACTTAACAATAAAGGAATTCAATATAATAACTGTGGAAACAAACAGGTCCCTACTCTTTAAGGTACACGCATCAAAGATGAACAACCATAGTCTTGGAACTCAATTGCCAGGCATATATAATATTTCCCAATAATTTCACCTAGCCCAGTCAAATTTCTAAAAACTTTCTAGATTTCTTTATTTAAAATGTCCCTATCTTTATTTCTGGCAGAGCATAGCCTATTCACTGCTTTTTTTGGTTATCAACAAATATAAGTAAAAGGCTGAGGAATTATTAAGGGACCTTCAAACAAATGAAAATTTGCCAATATCCCTGAATTAATTTATGGATGGGGAATGGAGTACAAAACAAGGTAAATAGGGCTACATTATGTATAATACTCATTTTCCACAATTTGTGAATAAAGGTACTAGAAAGAAAGCAGTGAACAAGCCCTGGGAACTTGCATGGCAAGGCCACATTTCCATCCTGCCAAGCCTGGCAACACCATTGTACACACCTTGTAAAGACACGGAATAAAGTAAATGTGACATTGCAGCAGCCACTCCAAACATGCTGCACTCCTCAAAAATCTCAACTGCTTTCTCATTTACAGAATCAATCTTTAATTACTTTTTCCTCCAAGAATCAAACTTCTAGCAGACCTGAGCCTGGCACATCTTCTCTGCCCTGCGAATTAACTATCTTTGCTCGATTCTTTCCCATTGTGCTATGCATGATTCTTCAAAAACAGAAAAACTATCTGAATGGTTTAAAGTCTTAGTAAGTGCATTTGCTTCTCAAATCTAACCAATCAGATGCAATAAAAGCAGGAAGAACAACTGAACAACACAAACAAATTCTCAAACTTGGAGACTAATCAAAAGCTTATTAACAGCTTAGATGCTGATGCGTATTTGAAAATAACAACCCATCAAATGTCACACCTGTGGATGAAGGAGTAAGTCTTAGGTACAATTCCAGCCATTCCTCAGGGCATCTCTGTGCCGAAGGCATTACCATCACAATTCATCTAGAAAACACGGCCTGGATGCCCTGAGGTTACGCAGTTAGTGAGGAGCACCCAGGACGCCAGCGAGTATTTTCTGTCTGACCCCAAATTTAGATCTTTCTTTCCGTAACTGCCTCCATTCTGGGTAATAGAACAAGACCTAAGGAGAGCTCAGTAATCTGAGAAGAAGAGCCAAATCTATCCAGATACCTTCCAATGGAGAAAAGCAGGAACTGACTTTGGTCACAAATAACACTGGAGAGTAAGAGAGGCCCTGCACCCAGCAGGGCACATGTGGGGCGCTGGCGCAGCTGCGAGTCCAGCACAGGGAGCCTGGCGCTGACTCCCGCGCTCCCCAATGACAGGGCGGGGCAGGCTGGAAGGGCCACCACCATCAACACAGCCACTCAAGGGGGCACAAGCACCCTGCAGGGCAAGGCCTAAGGATTTGGGGTATCTGCCAGGAGAAGGGAAGACTCAGTGCACACAGCCAAGGTTCCCAAACACCGGAAAGGTATTCACAGGCAATCAGGCCCGTTCTGAAAAACAGAGGGAAAAAGCGGGTTGGCCAGAGAGCTCACCAGGCCCTTCTCCATTCTGGGGGTCTCCTTGAGCCCCGGCGCCCCCTGCCCTTTTGTCTCTCCTTTCCCAAGCAGGCCGAGGCCTCGCTCCTGCTGCCAAGCCACAGGTCCCGCTGCTCACCCCCAGCCTCCTCGGCCTCACCCAGCAAGCACCCCCGTCTGAGTGCTCTTCCCACCCCTCTCAGGGTGCAGCTCCATCTGGGTTTCTTCTCATCACTCCGATGCGTCGAGGCTCTCTGCTTCTAGCTACCCCTTAAATACTGACACTCCAATGTTACTTTTGTATTATGTATTTGGCCCTCCTCTCATTCAACCAGTACAGGGTCCCCCAGGCCCCCGTACTTTCTATCTCCTAAATGAGCAGCAGAGTGCTCTGACCCCACTGTGCTCTGGTGTGCTGCCTATTTTCCCTGGCAGGCTTGCACCCAGACCGGGGCCTTGAACAATTTCAGGCACTGGTAAAGCTCTTTGGGCTGTTGCCTGAGAACACGGAGAGAGCAACCATGTTGCTGAACAGGTAGAAACCAGACCTGCCCTGAGCCAAATTCCTTGAGCCCTCATATAAACCCCATAACCTGACCCCCTTGTTGCCAACATACCCAGGTACAACATCTCTTCTTGCTGTCTCTTGAGGGACGTACTTCAGCCTCTCTATATGTAAGTTCCCCTAATGCTGTGGACTGGTCACCTGGCATTTAGCAGTTCTTTCTTTGGAATCCAACTGACCCATCTGTCGGGACAGTCTGGGGCAGTGCTCTACAAGATCGCCCCTGCTGCCGGTTTTGGGGTGAATCCAGCTGCGAGTTTGACTGGAAGAAACAACTAGTATTTTCCTTAGTATTTTCATCTACTCCGAGGCCTCATGTTCATGTACAGCTGATTCACAAATCTACACCTAGATTTCTCTCCTGGGATCCAGACAAGTGTATCTCATCACCCATTTAGTGATCTCTACCTGAATGTCATCCATTCAACAAATCTGGTCCCAAAATGAGTTTTTAATCTTTCTTTAGAATCTGTTTTCTTCTTGCATTCTTTGTCTCAGTAAATGTTATCACTCTCTACCTAGTCATCCAAGTAATTAACCTAGAACATTTTTTTAATTACTTTGGAACTATAGTTTTCCTAATATACCAAACTCCTTACTTAGGAATTCATGCTTAAAAATATAGTAACTATGGAAATGACATAGGGTAGAATTCAGGTCTTTTTTTCTTGAGACACACACGCATGCGCGTGTGCACACAGACAGACAGACAGACACAGACACACACACACCCTTCAAGCTCATGACAAACCAGAGAGGGTTATTTTCTTTAAGATAGCTGGAGTTTGAATTTCGATAGCTAAATTTATACATGTGATAATTCATGTATGTGAATTCTCCCTAAACATGAATATATATGTTAAAAATAATATATATGGGTATGTATATGTATATTTACATATGCATATGTGTTTCTATATACATATGTATTTTTTATTTGAACCTGTGTTCAAATAAAATGCTATTAGGGCGCGTATGGAAATAAAACAGAGAAAAGCAGAACTTCTCTGGCTGAAGAGGCCAAAAGTGTGAAGGAAATGGGCACCCTTGTCCTCCTCAGCCAATTCCAACAACTCTCATGCACCAGGGCACCACTGGGGTGCCTATTAACACTCAGGAACTGCACAGATGCAGTATATGGAACTATTTAAGTTGCAGTTCCAAGTAAAAAGTTTTAAGTGTGAAATTTATATAAATTATATTCAGTAAAATTTTCACACACTATGATATAGTTCCAAAGTATACAGCAATGTTCTATACCAGCAGTCGCCAACCTTTTGGGGACCAGGGGCTGGTTTTGTGGAAGACAATTTTTCCATGGACTGGGGGAGAGGGCAATGGGAGTGACGGGGAGCGGCTGTAAACACAGATGAAGCTTCGCTCGCTTGCCCACCACTCACCTCCTGCTGTGTGGCCAGCTCCTGACAGACCTTGGACTGGTACCTCTGTGGCCTGGGGCATGGGGACCACAGTTCTATACTATTAATACATTCTACAACAGTGATGCAGTGACATTCAAAATAATTTAGACTGATCATGAAACAGTCATTAAATAGTTTTAAAATGTTTTACTTTCTATTGATAACCTTACTCACAGAGGTCAAACTGAAGTCTTCATGGATACTTCCAAACAAATCAGGAGAAGACACATCAATGGAAAGACTAAATACAGAAGTAAGCAAGCAAATAGTTACAATTAAAACACTAAAATTTAAAAATGCAATGAACTATCAAATATATATCAATTTGAATTTTAAATGTTTTGGTTAAAAATCATATAACCTTCTACAAGTTTTTTTTATATTTAACAATTAACAGAGCAAAGAAGGCATGATGGGCTATATATTAACACGAGCCATATGAAATTTGCTTTTGGGTCTTCCCAAAGTCTTAGGGCTTTGATTTAATTAAACTTAAAAATAAATCACTAAGGGGAAAAATGTCAAATTACTCTAATTATCCTAAGTATATACTTACATAATTAAAATGTTTCTGCCCATCAGAATATCCGGGAGGCTTTTTCAAGCTCATTTTCATAGTAAACCCCTTATAGGGTGAGGTAAGTTAGGAAATTAGTTGATAACTCTCAAGTGATAAGAAATATAAAATGGGGGGATCATAACCCCACAGACTAATTTATAGATAGAACAAAATCATAATAAACACCTCCACAGGACTTATTTTCTTTAAGCCTAACCAACTGATTTTAGAATTCATATGGAAAACTAAAATGATGAAAACATAAAACAATATTTCAAAATTGAGAGGTTAAAAAAAAATACCAAAAAAACCCCCAAAAATACCAAAAAATACCAAAACAAAACAAAACTAGTGATAATTAAAACAGCACCAACTGATACAAAATGTGTTTGAACACAAGATAAAGTTTAGAAATACACTGCACCATATATCAGAATTCAATGATACATGAAATAGAAATTTTAACAAAACAATAAGGAAAAACATTGATATTAGTTATTAATTAATAATTAATGATACCAGGGATCTGAGAATACAAATTCCTGGTGAAATTGAGAGCTAAAAATATGAAATCAAAGAAAATCTAGAAGAATTAAAAACTTATTAGGTCTCTAGAGAGGTAGTAGTTTCATATACTGAAAAGCAGAAACCAATACCAATAAATATAGCCTAACATGGAAAAATTATCATATTGGGAATTAAAGATTTAAGAGGCAAATGCCACAGTATTACCTGTGTCAGCATAAATCACAGGTGCACAGAAGTTACGCATGCCAAGTATAGTTCAGAAATACTGGATTTAAGAAAAAAAAACACAGCATTTTTCAACGCTGTCCAATAGAACATGGATGTCCATCCACATGGATTTGTAAACATCAAGAATTAAGATGTGTCCTTGAGAACAGCAGTCCTCAACCTTTTTGGCACCAGAGACCAATTTCATGTAAGACAATTTTTCCACAGATGAGGGGCAGGGGTGGCTTCAGGATGACTCAAGCACATCACATTTATTGTGCAGTCACACCTCTCTGCTAACGATAATCTGTATTTGCAGCTGCTCCCCAGTTGCTCATGATCTCAGCTCCATCTCAGGTCATCAGGCATCAGATTCTCATAAGGAGCCGCAGCCTAGATCCCTCCACACACAGTTTACAGTAGGGTTTGGGCTCCTGTGAGAACCTAATGCCACCGCTGATCTGATAGGAGGCGGAGCTCAGGCGGTGATGTGAGTGATGGGGAGCAGCTGTAAGTACAGATGAAGCTTCACTCACCTCCTGCTGTGCGGCCCTCCTGGTTCCTAACAGGCCACTGATGGGTCCTGGCTAACAGGCCACTGATGGGACTGATGTGGTCCCCAACCCCCAGATCTAAGAGCTCAAATAACCGAACTTGACCCAGACCTACTTCTACCAACACGCTCAGTCTCTAACGAGAGTGCTAGTGTGCCCCCTGATGTCAGGATTGTAAAAATCATTAACTAGGAGTTATGTGTTTAAATTTCCTACTTTATTAATTATAAAATCTATTTTCAACAATAAGCTAATCATGTGTTTAAGTTGCTTAATATGTCATTAATAAGGCTATGTTCAGAAGATAAAGAAATTATGGAAAGAATATAGATCAAATATATAAAACTGACTTTAGTGTGAACAATCTCTCTCTCTTACTGGAAGTCTTGGGATATAAGACCAAATATAAAACTTGAGTCTATATTTTTAATTCTCCTAAATGCATTAATGAGATTAATTTCATTTTCACTTACTGTGTAGTATCTATATCTGCATCAGGCTTGGTGCTCAATTGTTCCAGACAGTATATAAAAACCTAAGTCAAAAATGGTAAGTTTCAGAACTCTCAGATATTAATCTATTTGGACATAAAAGTAACTTTACATAAATTAAAGTACAAGTATATATCCCATAAGTAGTGTGGTAGGGAGAGAGGTATATATATAGGAATATATTTTATATATATATCTTGTTAATGATAGAAGTATATATCCCATCAATAAATACCGTATAAAACATAGAAAATTAAATGCACTGATGTTTTGATCAATTATTAAGTTCTTGAATAAATTTTAGGAAAAAGACTTTTTCCCACTCACTCGAATCCTCAACTTTGTTTATGTGCTTACAGAGCACTGGTCCCAATCAAAAAACTTTACACTCTAGATATAATGTAAATGATTATCATTTAATTTACTCTGTGCTCTAATAGAAATAAAGTACCAAGAGAACACAAAAAAGGGGAGCGTAATATAAATGAAAAATCTGGGTTTTGCTAAAATAAGTTGGACTTAATCCTTACATTAAACTTTATTTTATTGCCCTATTTACCCTAAACTACTATGTACACAGACAAGATGAAACCAGAATACATATTTGATATATGTTATACACACATCATAAATAAGAGGGGGCTGGCTGGCATTACTTATAGCTTTGGGCATCACTGCTTGCAATTATTACCTGCATAATACTGATGCTTAGCTGGCAAACCTCCTCCTGTGTTTTAGGTTGTTGAAAGACCTATGCAGAAGAATCTTCATTAAAAATTTTGCACTTTGTTAATAAAACAATTTTTTCTTTATGAAGTTAGATACAAACAGTTAAAATATGGAAAACTACTTTAGGCATGGGTCTCCCTACTCTGAAAGGGGTCATGAGTGAAGAGCTGGCTTAGAAGTGGTTTTCGTAGCTGTGGTGGCTCTGGCTTGAGAAGACCATGAAGTACTGGGCTAAGAGACAATAACCAGATCAACTGGTCATTCTGTTCACAAAGTGCAATCACTCTACCACATTTTAACTTTCATTAACTATCTTGGAACAGGAATCAGCATGCCTATGTAGTTAAACTAAATGAAACAAGCAAGCAACGAGGGAGAAAAGCTCTTGTGCCGCAAGGACTCAAAAACATACAGTTGTGATTGCCAAGGGCTCCTTGGGAAGTTCTGAAGTAAAGGTGGAACTAAGCAGAGAACTTACACTGGCCTCTCCAGCCTTGCACTCGAGAACACCCTTCAGGGACTGCAGGGAATGCACGATGCACTGTTCAAACTGACATGGCTGAAGGAAAAAATGTGTATCTTAAAATTAAAAAACATGCACTGGTTAGGTTATTAAGATATATTTAATAGAAGTGTATATAGCCAAAAGCTCTAAATTTTCCAGATTTATGGAAAGGAACAGAGACATAAATATCTGAAAAGTAATCTCCTAGTCATTGAGTTTTCAGATTTGGCATTTTTTGCACTTAATATTTAAAAATGGGTAAATCTTAAGATTCTGAAGTACATCTAATGCAATCAGAACAGAAGTCAGGCGTAACTAAAACTTTCTTCAAGACTCTATTCTTGTGAGAGGCAAATGACATAGTAAGTAGCAGATATGCTGAGTATATATTTTAAATGCTATTTCCCAGGTCTATTCAGGAATGAGCTCAAGTTCTTAGATCTTCCACATCTCTGGTACTATTCAACAAAATTTAATGTTAATACTAACAATCGGAGGAGGTACAAGATCTTTAAATAAGATAAGTCATTATAGTCATTTCTATATACATTAAGTCAGAAAATGAACCTTGGAAATAAGTCCAACCAGTGGCATTTCAAGATAAGTGTGAATGGATCCTGACATCTTAGCTCCTAGGAGTGTTTAAGATTTTACTTTGTGCCGGGAACTACTAGGTGACAGAGACACAGCAGTGAGTAAGACACAGTTTTCATTATAGTATATTCCAGCCAGGAGATACTACCGTTAAAGTCACTGTCAACAAAATGGTTAAAAAAAAGGTATAGAATTAAAATAATTGTATATATGTATGCTATAATAAGCAACATGAATAACACATGTAAAACTTAGAGAACAACTGTGACGGAGGAGGATCTTCTCTGAATAGGATGGTCAAAGAAGCTCCCCACCCCTCCACTGAGCCAGTGAGGACACTGAAGCTGAGGGCCAAAGCACAAGAGGGATGGGCCCCTGGAGAGGATAGTGAAGGAGGGAGCAAGTCCTCGTGGAAGGACAGCATACATGGCCCAGGGTGGGCAAGAAAGGGCCGGGGTTGAGGGACATGGGAAGAGAAGCATGTGAAACCACTGAGCACAAGCATGGTCTCAAGAAATGGGACAAGAGGTTTGGGTTTTACTCAACAGGCAGCGAGCCCTGGGAGGCTCAATGCTCAACCTGGGGGATCTGTGCAAAAATCTGGAGTGAGAACCTCTCCTTAATACATACATCAATTTTTAAGAGGTTTAGGGAAAAAAAACTGAACAGAATAAAGGAAGTGACACCTACATAAATATTTAAAAAAAGACGTGTATTCTCTTACCTAAAGGAACCCAGACTTAATGAAAGTTAAAATAAAATTGATAAAATAATAAAATTACTCAGCTTTAGTGTAATTTATTACTGCACTTTGAAACCACCAGGGGGCACCACAAAGAATACTTAAAAGTGGAAGTACAGAAAAAATAATAAAAAGGAATGTAGGATGAAATACCAATGGCACAGAAAGCATTTAAAGAGTCAAAATATATGTTAGATGACTGACCTTATTCATCTGACCTACCTGCCTTGGAAAGAAAATTTAATATGTTAAAATAATAATAATAATTATGATATTGAGAATTAAATCCAACATTCATCTGTGGGCAGTTAAATATCAATGTTCATATGTGGTTATTTATATTTCATGTATTAAAATTTGAACTAGACTTTCTTATTAATTTTATTTTTATGTCTATATTAATGTAAGTGGATAGAGACTACCAGAAGGCTCAATGTGTCTCAGTTATACTGGGAGTAAGTTATAGTCTAAACATTTTTAGAAAAAAGAAATAGTACTATCTTCTGTGTATCGTCAGTGAATCATCCAGTTTAGCTGACTGTAAGAAGTAATCACACATCATTCCAGTTCTTCTGAAAGAAAAAAATTCTCAGAATTATCCAAATTGAAAAAAGGCAGAAACTATTCTCAACATGAGAAAACAGGATGCTTTCAATGAGCTGTTTCAGGGCACTGAAGTGAAGTTCTAATTAGAGATAATACTTCAGCTGAAGAAAACAGTCATAATGAGGAAAAGCTTATGTTCATTTCTTTAATGTGATAAGTAACATTTTCCTTTCCCAGCTACAGGGAAAGAAAAAGTGCTCTCATCTCAAACAAATGGGATTGGTACTGTAGAAATACTAAGAAAATATAAATTAGAAGTATGTGATAAGCTTTGATAAAACTTGTCATTCTTCAAAGTCTAAGAATTTTATACACACGTTAGATCAAAACACCAATATTCAAAGCTGGACTCTAGGCTTGTGATCGAAGCATTGATTCACCTTTTCTCTTAAAAGAGATCCATGATGAATAACTAAAAACTTTACTCAGCGTTATCAAGTCTATCATGTTAGCATATTTCTTCACTGATATTTGACCAGAAACTGTCTAGATGAGCTACTTCCTGCAGGTCATTCATTCACAAGGTGCACTGAGGGTTAGTGCTTTCATCCCTGTGCATATTTATGGGCTTGTCATGTGTGAAATCAAACATGAAATGATTTATTTTCTGGTTACAATTGCACTAGTATAATTGAACTTTAAAAATGAACTACAAACAAGTTTCTGTAGTAGCCACTTCAGAGCATCTTCACAGGGGCTGATCTACGATGACCACACAGCCAGCCCGAGGTACAGCCACCCAATGGAGGCACACATGGGCTGGCCACAAATGCAGAAGCACCAGCCTGGAGAAGGACCTACAGCCATTACCTATTTTATGGCTCAGAGCTGAGTTACTGAACGTATGACAGTTTTGCAAAATGAAACATAGAACATTAACAATTTTCTCAAATTGAGCATATAATTTTTTTTTCCTTTGCACAAGACTAATTTGAGCAAGTGTCATGAACCAGGCATCAAGGTGACTCAATGGTTAATACACCTACACCTATGTGTCTGCGCAAGTTACTCTGCAGGTGATCGTCCAATGGTCCCTTCTGGCCTGTCCTTGAGGCTTGCTGTAATGATCAGGACAGGGCTATATGACAGTGCTTTGAAAACAGTGAGGGGTAATATAAGCTTAAGGTATTATTATCATAGCGGTCCCAGTTATTATACGTTATTAATTAAACAAATAAAAATCCTTTATGTTTGGCTAAAGCTTTGTGGTTTACAAAGTGCTCTAATCCATAGTATCTCATTTAATCCTAACTCACAATACTGTGAAGCATTGTCCTGCTTCTTCTTTACAAATGAAGACACTAGGGTCACACAAGTTACGTGATTTCTTTAGGATTGCATGGAGGACTAAACTAGGTTTTGATTCTAAATTGAGTGCAATGCATTTTTCCCTCTGTACCAGTGCTATTCAACAGAAATATAATGTGAGCCACAAACACAAGCTGCATTTCAGATTCTCTAGTAATCACATTAAAAAAACTAAAAAGAAATAAAGCTAACTCTAATACAATTTATTTAATGTAGCATATCCAAATATTATTATTTCAACATGTAAACAATACACAAAGTTGAGATGTTTACATTCTGTCTTTCTGTGAGTCTCATGTGGCTTCGTGCTGGGTGCTGCAGGTCTGCCCACACCTTACTCTAAAGACTGAGTGTGAGGGAAGAGTCAGCTATAGACTAGTTTGTACTTACATATGGTAATTGTGACAGACAGAATAAACCCAGTCAATTAAAATATTCTTATAAAAAACAAATCCTTTATCATAGAATTATAATTCATTTATTAAAATGATAAATGTCCCTAGTTCATTTCAAGCATGATTTAACTTGAAAAAAATTGTCAGTAAACATTGCTTTTCTAAACCACATTGTTACATAAAGTATGCTACAACTGCATATATTTATAATAACTTAAGATAGGATCTTGAAATTTGGAGGAATGGAATGAGTCCACAAATTCCCCAACCCTCAAGGGAAGACCATTGATAGGAAGTACAGTCAGCCCTCCAAACCCACGGTTCCACATTCATGGAGTCAGCCAGCAGCGGGACCAGCTGGATGTGGAACCTGTGGATGCAGAGCGCCAACTTTAAGGGCCTTGAACATCTTCAGATTTTGGTATCATGAGGGCATCCTGGAACCAACCCCCCCCCATCCCCCCACCTGGGATACTGGGGGACAACTGCACAGAAATTCAAGGAAATGAAATATTATTCAGTAACAGTGCTTCTCAACAGGCTAACTCATCACTGGTTTGTAAATTTGGGCAAGACCATTTTATTCTACTTTCCTTATCTAAGGCAGAAACTGCTGGTTGCCTCTCCAAGATTTATTTTCTCCTTATTTCTTACTATAGACACACAGAAATTGTTGGGAATAGCCAGGTACTCAGCTAAAAAAACCCATTTCCCAGCCTTTGTTGCTAACAGGGATGGGCATGTGAGTGAATTCTGGCCAAGCAGGTGTGAGAACAGATGTTGGCTGTGGCTCCTGGGAGAAGGCTGTGCTTTCTTCAGACAGCAGTGAGATCATGAGTGACCACCAGGTCCTCCCGAGTAGAAGCCACAGTGAAGGGTCACAGGGAAGGAGCTCTGGGCACTGACCACATGATTGAGCTGCCAGGTTAATGTAGGAGATACAGGAAGACCCTGTCTTGTTTAAGCCACTGGGATGTTCCAGCAGCTCACTGGCCACGCAGGATCCATGAGATAAGTGTAAAAACATGATAAATCAGGAAAACTATTTCCAAAGGTATCTGAAACTAAAAGTCCCATCTGAAACGATGATGATTCTAGAATGAACAGGTTATAGTTGCCTGCCCGATCTGTGAATGTATCTGGAGAGGTCTATGGTTGTTGTTTTCATTTGTTTGGTTGGTTGATTTTGGCTTAGGAGCCAGCAATAGCATTTTTTCTGTCCTGCTTTTCCAAAAAATTCAAGTGGCTGAGTAACTTGGAATTAAGCACACTCTACTTTTTTTCAAAAGTAACAAAAACAAAAATAGTAAGTTATACAGGATGAAGAAAGATCACTCCAAAAGAAACCCACTCTTTTCATTAATTTCTTAATATTTGTAGTTTAGTGTTAAGGAAAAATGACTCTGACAAGGAAAGCTTTAAGAAACTTATTATTTCTATTTACAGAAACTATTTAGAGTGGCAATGTAAAGAGCTTATGCTCCTTATCAATGTAATAAATCACTTATTTTGAATATACATTAATGACTAATAATTAAAAAGAATGTATACTCACCAGAGAAGTCAGTCCTTCGTTATCAACAATCCAGTCTTCCTTTTCAGCTAATCTCTTTATCTCTACATGGAAAACAAGTACACAAGTACTATTCATTATAATTATCTCACTGGTCTTTACAGAGATAACAATCTACATGTTATGGTTTTTCATTGTTTTATATAGGCTTGTAAAAACTTGCTGAAAGCAGGGAAAAGAATATAATTATGATAGACTTGAGATTTTAAATATATGTATTGTTCACAGATTTTTCCAATAAAATATTAATGTAAATAAAATTTTTCACTGTGTAGCCTAATTTGGAGAATTCTAGGCTAGGTTTAATGACAACTTGAGGCAATGATTTATTATGTATTCAGTATTCTTGATAATACTAGACATGTACAAAATAAGCCATATAACATTTTTTTCCCTAAAATTCCTGATGAATGAATTTGGATTCTGTCTGAATCCTATACATTTTTGACAATGGCAGTAGGATTCCCATCTGGCTAAAGGAATACCACCTGCCCAAACCTTCAGCATTGGGGGTTCCCAGTGGGAAGGAGGTGATGAATTAAGAGGCGAATGTTCAGTTTCTCACCTAGATTCCACTCCCTTTCCATTTACACAGTGTATTTGTCACCAGTTCTGTAACCTTCCTACCTAAAAAGCCTGATGGCAGACAGTAATGGTTTGTACCATTTATAACAATGTTTTTGATTGTTTGGAAAATATTTAATACCCCAAAGCCTGCTTTGAAAGAAAATCTTTATTGCTTTTTATGATTTTATGTATAAAATCCTAAAAATTTTTAGAAGTATAAAGAAAATAAGAATCACATGTAATTTCTAGAATCCAAAGAACCACTGCTAACAGTCTTTCCTCTGATTATACATTGATTTTTCTAAATTAAATCTTATATACATATATATACAAATATATATAAACCTTAAATATATATTTTCAAATCTGGGACTTACTTTATACAAGTTTTATATCCTACGTTTTCTAGTTAACATTTACGATAAGTATGTTCTTATATCCTTAAATATTTTCAAGTATATCCATTCTAATTTCTGCAATGGTCTTGCTTCTCAATAAGATTGATTTGAAAAGTCATCAAAAAAAGAAAAAAAATTCTATTGAGCAGCTAGATATAAGATGAACTAATGATAAAATTTCCAAAGACTAATTTTCTCCTATTTTCAAGATTTGTAAGCTGAAAGGAGGTGGCATATTCAGATAACTGGTGTAACAGTAAATGTAATCAACTTGTCTAAACACACCTTCTGCTGTGTGCTGCAATGTGACCATTACACAACGTACTCGGAGATCCAAAATGAGATCCTGGATCGTCTGTAACATGTCGTTGGGAATTTCAAGGGCAGTCAACGATTCATAAGTAAGCCTGTGAAACAAACACAACAAAAGTGAGCGAAGTGGGATCCCACAGCAATTCGTGCCATGGCTTTTGCGGTCCTACAAATCATTCCTCATGCAGCCTACAAACTACAGCATTAGGTTGAAAACAGGGAAAGCAAGACCATGCCAGGGATTGCACTCTGTCAGTAATACCAGGACAAGCAATAAAAAAGATGCACAAACAGTATGACACTCTTGTCCAACAGACACACCAGGGATATTTAAGGGCCTCCTTGTTAGATGATAAACGGAAAACCGTGGAGGCAAAAAACAGAAGGAAAAGTAAAATTCCTTCTTTGTTAAATGCATCAAAAGTCATATCCCATACTAAGGATTTTTTTTCAAAAAGCAAGAAAAAAAAGTACTCCTTTTCATGAGAATGTGTCCATATTCACCTGATGGTCTGGATGACATGCGTGAACCACTGTCCGGAGAGCTCAGACTTCACCTCCCAGCCCCCGTACTGCCGCGACTCGCTGTCCCAGACGCTGAGCGGGAGCAAGGCCCCGCGGATCAGCTTCACAAGCGAGTGGGTCACTTCCTGAATCATTTTCTAGAAAACGATGGACAAACAAAACTGCATTAAAATGTCATTAAAATGATTAAATTAACTAAGCAATAATGAGTGTCTTGAACGTAAAGTCTCCTGGTAACTTTGGATGAGAAAACCCTACCCTGTGAAAAAGTCTACATAACTTTTCCTTAACTTACCTTAAAATCATTTTGTCTTTGCCTTACGTTCTTTGATCTTTCAATCTGGCCTGACTTCTCAGCAGTCTTAAAAATTAAAAACCAAAACACAACGTATTAGAAGTAATGTATAAAAATAAGTGTTTTAACATTTCTACACGAAGACAACAAGAAATATGGTTGTAACCTGATTAACAGGAATGCTTAAGACATAATCCAAGTTTCTGATTAAAGGATGATTAATTATAAAATCTTTCTTATTCCAACAAGAAGTTATTTATCTTTCTAAAACCTTTAGGTATAATTTCCATAAATAAACCTAAGAATTAAGTTGAAATTACTGATTTTATAGGTGAATTTCATATGCCATTTCATCAACAATTTCATACGGTTAAACCATAAAGTATCACACCCATTATAACATTCTTAACATCATTTCTCATTCACTAGTAAAGAAATAAAAAGAAAACTAATTTCTGAATTAATGTATAGTAATCATAGGGCATCCATTCCATTCTCTTGGTCAATATGTATGAATTCAAGCATTATATCTATCATTTTATTTTTAAAAAATTATAAATCATTGCTCTTCCTTCAGGGATTTTACAGTATAATTTAGGAAAGAATACACTGTACCATTCAAGAATTAATTTTTTATCTGTTTCCTGATATAACTCTTTTCCTATGATTATTTCTCTTTCTCCTTAAAGTAATATGTGAAAGACAACTTTATATTGATTAAAAGAGAAAACTGTTCACTTGGATTTCAGTTAACTTTTTATTAACAAACTTTCTAACAACCAAATATTATTATATACAATGTCCTAGAAGGGTAAGCTTAGGAAACTTTCCAAATAAAGATGCACTAGCAAAATTATACAATGTAAAAGAAAAGTCTGACACTTTCCTGACACAGTAAAAAATTTATCCTTTAACGTTAAAACCCTCATCTCATGTATTATTGGTTAGAAACATGTCAAGAGACCTTTCAAGTTAAAAACAGTTGCATTATAAATGATTATGGTATTGACTTCAAGTTAATTTTTAAATGTAAGTAATGTGATATACCTATGTGTATATACATATATTTACATATAAGCTAAGGAAACTGCTTATAGAGTTGGTCTACATAATGAACACACTGACATGAATAAGTAAAAGATTAGGATTGTTGGGTGTTTTCAACAAAAATATCAGACAAGCCTAATAAAAAACAGTCAGCACACACATAGCATAAATATACAATGTTCAACCTCTACATATATTTTTAAATTTTATATTAAATTATGAACTTTTTATCATTTTTTCTTTGTAGAAATATACTTTTGTTTTGAAAGAATTAAAGGTATACAGAAAAAACTAAGCCCAAATTCACCTCAATAACCATTCAAAAAGCTAACTCCTGAGTTTGTTTATTGGTCAATGACACTCAAAATTTTTTGTACGCCAGTATTTAACTCAGAAATTGATTTTTTTTCTTTTAAAACAAATGAGAAGGAATTGAAGTGTTTTAGGCAGGAGAGTGATGTGATTAGGTGTAGAGTGAGAAGAAAGGATGACAGGGTCCAGTGTAGGAGCCTGGCCAGCCAGCAGGATGCTGCAGTTGTCCAGGTCAGCGTGGCCACAGCTCAGCAGCAGGTGGGCAGGTGAACCCGGGTGGTTGGCTTAGGCTGCAGAAGGCGACACGCCCAGAGGACTCCCAGTTCCCTATGGTAACGTGTGCAAGATTATTCTACATCGATTAAAAGTCATGCCCACTCAGGCAAGTCCAGTGGCTCTGAATGTCTGCTCACCTGCTTTCTGTTTTTGTCCAGCATGATGTTAGGAATCAAAAGAACACTGTTGGTGATACAGGGCCACATGCAGAAGAATGAATGCCCTGCTCAGAGGCGATAACTGGCTATTCTCTAAATGGTGCAGTCTGGCAGGTCTTAGTCTTGGGCACTTTTTTCCCTTTTCTCTTCATACTCTCTCACTAATTGATTCCCATGGCTTCAAATATCATTTCTATCTAATGCCTTCCAAATGTGTATCTCCAGCCTAAATATCTCCCGAAACCCAGATTTGAATCTCAAATTGCTTGCTTGATGTCTCTTCTTGGATAACTCAAGTTAACACATTGAAATGAAGGTCTGACATGTTTCCTCCCAGAATGCTCCTCCCCAAGTGCTCCAACTTTGTGAATGGCATACCTACTCACTCAGCAGCCCGTCTGGGAGCTACGTTGGAATCCCTGCCCATCTCATCCTTGTCTGATCCATCAGCAAGACTAATCGACACCACCTCCAAAGTGCACATCAAGCCTAGCAATTTCTCTCCGACTCCAATGACAAAGCCTTCATCCAGAACACCAGCTTCCACCGTTTAGGAAGCTCTGCACACACTGTGCCTTTCTTCCCCTTCCTCAGGTACATCAGGCTCCTATGCTGGCGCTGTGTGTGTCATCCTCACTGCATGGTACCTGCTTCCTTGACCCTGTGCATGGTTGTTTCCTTCCTATGTGCTGAGCGTCAGCTTAAATGTCATCTCCACAGAGAGACGTTCCCTAATCTCCATCCCACTGACATTCTTTATCATAGGACCATATTTGTTTCTTTTATAGCTGTTACCAGAATTTAGGATACTTTTTAAAACAATATTTTGGTTCAGCCTTTCTAGGAAGGGAGAGGTCATGTTTATCCTGGTCACTGTTTTTATATTGTATATATGTATTTTAAGATGTACGTATGTATGTGTATATATTTTGAGTGCACATATGTATATGCATGTGCGCACATGCTACAAGTTTACACATACATGTGTACATGTATGTATATACATGCATCTATGGTGTGCACACAAATGTATGCATATGCATGCATGTACACATGCGTATTATGTGTATGCATGTGTGTGTGTGTTTTTCAGTATCTGGCACTTGGGAAATAAATGAGCACCTAAAGCTACTGCTCTTCAGAACCTCCTTGAATATATTTAAGAATGCATGACAGCCCTGAACACTACTGGGCTAATCTGAAGACCTTTTTTAAAAAGCTTGAAGACCTGGGTCTCAATGTGACAGACGGACCCTTGGAGGTAGGTCTGCCAGGCATAACCCTAAGATATGCTTCTGAAAAGCCCCAAAGTCTCGGTTATCCTAGAGATTTAAGGTGACAACAAAAGAATGAGCAGAGGTATGAGAGTCCTGGGTGCACTGGGGAGACTACAGGTGTTTAGCTCAGATGCTGCTGAGGAGCCTGGCCTGCTAGTGCACCAGGAGGCACACGTGACACTGGGGTCCCACACTGCCAAATCTTTGTTAAGGGCCTTGTGATGGCTAATTTTGTGTGTCAATCTGACTGGGCCACAGGGTACCCAGACATTTAGTCAAGTATTTAGTCACTATGTCTGTGAGGGCATTTCTGGATGAGATTGACATCTAAATCAGTACCCGGAGTGAACCAGACTGCCCTCCCTGCTGTGGGTGGGCCTCACCCAATAAGTGGAGGGCCTGACTAGAACAAAAAGGCTGACCCTCCTATGAGTAAGAGGAAACTCCTCCTGTCTAACTGCCTTTAGGCTGGGATGTTGTGGAGTTTTCTTCTGCCTTCTTACTTGAACTTAAACATCTGCTCCCCTTAGGTCTCAATTCGCTGGCATTTGAACTGGAACTGACACATTGCCTCTCCTGGTCTCCACCTTGCCAAGTCACCCTACAGACCTTGGGACTTGTCAGTCCCCATCGTGACATGAGCCAATTCCTTATAATAAATCTCTTTCTGGGTATGTGTGTGTATGTGGTGTGTATCTGTGTATGTACACACATCCCACTGGTTCTGTTTCTCTGGAGAACCCTGACTCATACAGACCTGGTCTAGTGTGCTGCAGAGGAAAGGACATGCCAGTATAACATTGTAAGTATGCTGATTGTCAGAGGGTGTCCTCTTTACCTGAATTCTCTATACACACCTAATACTGAACTTTGTACATATTGGGATTGTTCAATCATAAGCTTAATTCATAGTTATTTGTTCTGTTAAATATTTTTAAACAGAAGAAAAGAGTAGAAGTCTGTTGTTAAAAAGCAAACATCATATCAGAATTAAGGCTAAATTTTGCCAGAACAATTTTGCACAATAAGAAAGTGCTCATGATTGCATGATGACATCTACTGGACAATTCTTTTGTAAAATTCAAGGACTTGTCTCCCAAATACCTGAACAGTAAAGGGAGAAGGGGAATTAGGTATCAGGCAGGCCCCTTGCAATTGTTAATGAAACAACAGGCTTACTTATTGTTTTAATCTGATGAAGAGTTGAACATCTCCAACACAATGAATTATGTAAGGTTTGCCCTATTTTTAAAAGAAAATCTAATGCTGGAATACACAGCACATTTTAATTTATATACTATGAGTTATGTAACTTTTAAAAATGCAGATTTCTAATATTTAACAATTCTTTCAATGCTTTGAAGATTTTCATCCACAAATACATTATACATAAAATATATCTAAAGGTGAGATCTTAACTTACTATTAACCATTTCGTTAACTAGAAACCTTAACTCTTTCCTGCACACACAGACCAAAACTACTTTGTGGTAAGCCCAACGGCTGGATTTCACTGTTTTGATTCACATATGTTATTTCACGTTGGCCTTGCTGGCTTGAAGAAGTGACTATTTTTTAAACTGTTGGAAACTTCTTCTAAATCATTAACAGATGGGCTCTTAATAAAACAATATAGGTCTATAACAAGAAAAATAAGAAATTTCAAGTAAATTGTGTTTAAATATTATAACGCTTTCTTGTATGAGACTTAAGGTGAACTACCAGAGATGGCTTCCCAACACTGACCTCACGGCGTCTGGGCTGCCTGCATGCGCCGGCTCCTGCCTCCCCTCCCACTTGCCTGTGTGTCTTTCTCACTTCTCAGCAGAGGGGAAATAGTTTAAAAACATACCTAAATCCCCTGTATGATTAATTATATGTCATTAATAATTACTGCTATAGCTTTTAAGTCTATAAACACAAATAGGTAGAAAAAACATAGGCATATCTAACTCAGTACAACTAATTAAAATCATTTGTTCATTTCCACACATTAATGTTGTTCATGAAGTAGGTCATTTATTTTTCATCTACAACCAAATATTTAATTTACATATTTACCAAAACTAGGTATAACCTGTAAGAAAGTAAAATATATTCCCCGTTCACTAAAATATTCCAGATCAAAAACTCTTGGGAATTTTAGGACTCTAAAAAGATTCAAGGTAAGGCAACTACTGTCCCTGTGTGGTGGGCCACCTGCAGGAACTAATGCAAAGGATGGGAAAAACATTTGGCTGCAAACAAATAGTACGGTTTAAAATCCATCTCCTAAGGGACTAATTCTTTATATGATTTAATACATCTTGACATCTTTCAACTCTACTTTAGTAGTTCATCAGTCTAGTATTTTTAAATGTCACAAAATTTTGTTCACTGAACACGTATTACGTGCCAGGCTGATACTATTTCAAATACTAGAATAAATTTCATTCCAAATAATAAGAGCGAAATCGTATTCATCTGCCAAACATTGTTATAAGCACTTCACTGCGTTAACTCACTGAATTCTCTAACCAGCCCTGTGGAAGCAAAGAGGCACAGAGAAGTAATCATCTAAGGTCACAGCTAGTCAGTGATATACATTGGATGTTTCCATTCTGATACTAGTGCTCTGTGAGAAAATCTATGAACACAATCTGTCCAAAGGCACCATCGGGGAGCATCTAGACTTCCCATCCACATGGTGACTTGGTTCAGAGGCTGAGCAGACATGGAGGGGGTGGCGGTGCCCAGGTGCTGCTGTCCTCTGCTATGCAAAGGGCCAGGCACCAAAACTGGTCCTTGGCCACAAAGGCCACATGGCCCTCACCAGTGAAGAGTCACAGAGAAACAAACTAATGTGTGATAGGTACAAAAATAGGGCACTAGGAAAATTTTTTCAGGACACCTGCAAAACTGAAATTAAAGCATTTTCTTCCTAAGCCAACAATAAGCAACTCTGCATTTGCAAAGACTAGCCAAACCTGACATCTGTTTTATGGAAAAAGGACTTCCTCTGTATAGTTAACTTTTCAAAACAGTTTTTGCATAACCAAGTTATACAAAAAGAAAACAAAATTATTTGTTGTTTTAATATTTGAATGTTTACTTATAAAGTTCAGTAATCAATACACTGATGAAATTAAAGGGAAAAAATGCACTGATAAGTCATGCTTACAAGATTGGTTTTTCTGCCCTGAGGAGCTTGTTTTCATGCACAAAATAAATTTCATGAGTTAGATAACCAACCATTTATATAAACAAGGATCAAGGGATCTAGTAGGTTTAAAAGAAAAGAGATAGTGGGCACGCAGAATTTAAACATACACAGGGGGAAAAAACCCTTCCAGTGCACAAGCCTATTTCTTCAATACAAGTGTGAATTTATGTCCATGGTCAAACCAAACTCAATGGACCCCCGGAGCACCCAGACACTAATCACTTTCCACTGAGGAGGAGAGATCTGTCTTAAACCACAAAGGCTGTACCTCTTTGCCAAAAAACAAAAATGTCTTAGCTTTTGTCTGTGTCTACTTTCTATGTTGCCAAGTCCAAGCTAAGTAGGAAATAGCTTTACCCTTAGGAAGACCTCTACCTATCCCAGCTCCCAGGGCTGTGCAGAGCTCTCCCACCGACAAAGGAAACAGAGCTGTCTTAGTCTAATAGGTAGAAGCTCAGGGCAGAGGGCATTAGAATCTATATTCCAGGAATGGGAGGCCTTTATGGAGCACTTGAATAAAGACTACAAAGTGATGAGTCTGATTTCCGTGTGCTATACACAAAAGTCAGAGTTATACTTTCTATGTTACCAATTATATATTAATATTAACACATAAAATAAATGTGCAACTCACGAAAATGCAACGGTTTATAAAAACTTCTGTAGGCTGATAATAATGGGGCTAGATTACATGATCTTTAAATTCTTCTCAACTAGGAAATTTCATAAGTATATGGATTATTTTGGACCTTTGTACAAGAGGCAAACATTTTATCCTTGTTTTAGCATTTGTTCATAGTCTACTGAAGATAATTCCATCCATAATTTGGCCTGATTGGCATTATACTCAACTCTGAATCCTTGAATATATTTCAAGTTTTCTTTTTTCTTTAATTGACTAACTCATTTAATCCTTACAACCACCTATTGAAATAGATACTTTTACTATTTTCTTTTCACAGATGAGAAAAATGAGTCCTAGAACAATCAAGTAACTTGTTCAAGGTCACATGACTGCTAAGTATTAGAATTTTATAATGCTTGTAACTAATCTTAAAATATGTGACTATGGTTATAGATGCTGGGCCTCTAAGGTTTGAAAATATCACTTCAAAATCTAACACTTATAAGACTAGAAATTCACAAGGTCTTAGCTCCACCTATAGTCAAATTTGTATACATACCTCACTGAAAAGGCTTCCATTAACGTATGAAATCCAGAGTTTCCAGAAGTTAGGCAGCTGACTTACGACAAGCTTGGTCAATTTTTCAACAAATGCCACCCTGTGGGGAGTTTTGTATCTCCATGCTAAGGGGGGAAAGAATAAAATACCAAGAACACACTTTTGAATCAAGAATAATCATCTATTTGAACATACTGCTGCACTCTTCACCTAAAATCAAACATACACTTAAGCAGCCCAAGCGTGTGTGGACAGCATGTAGGGGCCGGGCTGCCGCAGCGCGGCAACTCCCCGCCATGGCCACAGCAGCAGGTCCTCCCTCCCACCACACTCCCGTGCCCAGAGGCACCTGCAGCACAGTGGCGTAGGTCCCTGCTTTTCTCGGTGCCCTCTCAGAAGGGAGGGCTCCTTCTGCTTCAGAAAGGATACTGTGGCTTTTCAACTTTGTCCTCAGGATGCCACATGTCTCTTCAAAAAGTCATGCCTTCAAACAGCAAAGGAAGGCAAAGCCAGGGCTGCTCTGCAGCTAATAATGAAATTCAAGCTAATATTAGTCTGTTAGAAATGCCATTGTGCACCCCAGGTGGTGGAAATTCAGTGGGCAATCCAGTGGTCATAAAGGAATTATTACAGTGCGATCACATCATGAACAACTCCTTTTATAATACAGGAATTAAAGAAGAAACAGAAGTATTGAAACCTCTTCAGTTACTCATCATTTAAGGCAGTTATTGCAATAACTGAGAAGTAAGGACTTAGACTTCCTATGGGAAGAATAAGTTTGTGGTAATAAAAACAAATGTGGAAATGAGGGGCCTACTAGCCATTTCCAGGCTCTCCTCCCTCTTTCCTTACCAAGGGCCTGTCCCCACTCCGCTCACTCAGGAGTGCAGCGGGGCACGCACAGCGGCGTCTTGGCACTGCTCTCCATCAGGCTCCAGCTCCCACCCAGCAACTCCAAAGACAGGTCGGCCTCCAATGAAGACTGTCATTAACTCCTGGACAACGACTAGCTTCCTTTCAAAACACCCCTGGGTGAGAGGTTTTGTTGTCATTGTAGTTCCAGTGAGGGAGGGGTAAATTTTATTTATTTGAAAATGTTTAATAATTTCTGACTGGATAATACATGGTTAGAAAACAACACTTAAAAGGTACAGTGTGCAAATTCCACCTCTTACCCCCATCTGCCCAGTCCCCAGCACAGCCACAGAAACTCCTGTGACTAGCTTCTTGTGAATCTTCCTAGATGTTTTTTATGAGCGCAAGCAAATATAAATATGTATTCATTCTCCCTTCCCAAATGTTCTTTACATGTTTTGGTTTTTTACAAAAATGAACGTACACTAAACACAGTCTTTTCCATTTAGCAATGGATCCTGGAGTTCTCCCATATTCATAAAGACAGCACTTCCTCTTTTCTCCCATGGTTACACAGCAATTTGTATTTTAGATTTATCATAATGTAGTGTTTCCTTCTAATGGACAAGACAGTTTCCAGTGTTTTACAATTAAAACTAATGCTTCAACCAGTAACTACGTGTATCACTTAGTACACATGTAAGTGTAAACTCCCAGAATGAGAATTGCTGGGTCAAAGAGTAAATACAGTTGTTAATTTTGACAGATATTACTGAATTGCGCTCCAGAGGGGTTATTTACGCTCCCATCAGCAATACATGAAAGTAGCAGCTTCATTATAACTTCACCAATGAACAATCCAACACACAAAACCCAAAACAAAACAATAAACACTTGGAGTTTTTGGCAAACTGATTCCTCACGGAACTGTTATTTTGCCTTGTGTCATCATCATGGTGAGTGAGGCTGCGCACCTACTCACATGCTTGAGACCCACTGAGGCGTCCTCCTGTAGCCCACAGAGCTTCATTACTTATTAGGCATATTAGCCCTTTGTCTATGCTATGAGTCATGGGAAAATTTCTTAAATTCAGTTTTCACATATGTGAAAAGCATGGTTTTTTAAGGGCACATTGTAAATTTTATTTGTTCATTCAACTAATATTTAGTGAGTATCAACTGTGTGCTTATCATGTGGCTATACCCAAGATCTAAATGGTTTCACCACTAATGCTGAACAAGGTAGGTCTCTACCTTCACAGAGTTTATTATCTAACAGAACAGCCAATTAAACACTTCATAATAGTAATAAGAGACAAGTAGATTTCATCTGGAGACATAGCTGGTATGGACTCTTTTTCCTGATAGTGGTTGATAAAGACTGCTTTCCGACAAAGAAGGTCACTATGTAATGGTGAAGGGTACACTTCAACATGAAGACATAACAATTCTAAATATGTATGCACCCAACATAGGTGCACCCAGATTCATAAAGCAACTCTACTTGATCTAAACAAACTGATAAACAGCACCATAATAGCCAGAGACTTCAACACCCCGCTGACAGCACAGGATCGATCCTCCAAACAGAAAATTAACAAAGAAATAATGGACTTAAACAGAACGTTAGAACAAATGGACCTGACTGACATTTACAGGACATTCTACCCATATACCAGTGAACATAAGTTCTTCTAATCAGCTCATGGGACATTCTCTGAGATTGACCATATCCTAGGACACAAAATATGTCTCAAGAAATTTAAAAAAATAGAAATTATACCATGTGTCCTTTCAGATCACAGTGGAATAAAGAAAAAATCAACCCTAATGGAAACTCTTATTTCTACACAAAATCGGGGAAACTAAACAACTTTCTGCTGAACGAACACTCCATAAATGAGGAAATCAAGATGGAAATCAAAAGATTCTTTGAACTAAATGACAAAGGAGACACAAGTTATCAAAATATGTGGGACACTGTTAAAGCAGTCCTGAGAGGAAAGTTTATTTCCATAAATGCCTATATCCAAAAGTCAAAAAGATCACAAGTAGACAAACTAATGAATTGACTCAAAGAGCTGGAAAAAGAAGAACTGACTGACCCCAAACCCAGCTGAAGAAGTGAAATCAATAAGATCAAATCAGAACTAAATGAAATTGACAACAGGGAAACTATACAAAAGATCAATAAAACAAAAAGCTGGTGCTTTAAAAAACTAAATAAAATTGACACACCTTTGGCTAGACTAACAAAAAGCAGAAAAGAAAAATCTCTAGTAAGTTCCATCAGGAACAATAAAGGAGAAATTACAACTGATGCCATGGAGATACAAGGAATAATTTATGAATACTACAAAAACCTTTATGCACACGAACTGGATCATGTGGAGGAAATGGACAAATTCTTAAAAACACACAGCCTCCCTATGCTCATCCAGGAAGAGATAGAATTCCTGAACAGACCAATATCAAGTACTAAAATTGAAACAGCAATAAAAAACCTTCCTAAAAAGAAAAGTCCTGGACCAGATGGTTTCACACTGGAATTTTACCATACCTACAAAGAAGAACTAGCGCCTATCCTGCAGAAATTATTCCACAACATCAAGAAGGTTGGAATCCTTCCTAACACATTTTATGAAGCCAACATCACCCTGATACCAAAAACAAGAAAGGATGCAACAGAAAAAGAAAACTACAGACCAATATCTCTTATGAATGTAGATGCAAAAATTCTCAACAAAATCCTAGCTAACCGAATCCAGGAGCTTATCAAGAAAATAATCCATCACAACCAAGTGGGCTTCATCCCAGGGATGCAGGGATGGTTCA
>CAUYRT010012569.1:0-83565 GCA_963574885.1 Lepilemur ruficaudatus
TCACTGAAAATCATTTAATTGTACACTTAAATGGAGTGTTGGTTGTACGTAGATACAGTTGGAGCACTATGTATGTACTCTCTGGACTACTTTGACAGAGTAGGTTTTTGAATGTAACAAGATAAGTCAACTTGAGTGGTAATATATTATGGGAAATCAGCTCACTACAAATGGTGACTGTAAACATTGTACTGTAAATGCTTTATAGTTTTCCCCCAATAAAAAAAAAAATCATCAAAAATAAAATCATGGCAGCTCACAAATTCCAGAAGCTGGGCTGGATAATCCCTTGAAACTACCTGGTCTCAATAATAATAAGCAGCCCACATCAATAATTCTCTAATTAATATCCTGGTTGGCAGAATAGAGTAGTGGCTAGGAGGGTGGGTTTTGTAGACTGACAGTCTAGGTTTGTATCTTATCTCTGCATTTCCTAGATGTGAACCATAGAAAAGTGGCAAACCTCTTTATGCCTAAGTTTCTTCATTAATTAAATAAGAATATTGGTAGCGCCTATCTCTTTGGGCTATTACGGATGATTAAATAAAAGCACTGAGCACAATGTCTGGCATATAGCAAGCAAATATTAGCCATTGTTACAGTGTTATCCATTCACCTACCATTTGGACACATTCACAGCACCAAGGATCTTAGAGCAGAAAGGTTCTTAGAAACAACTCCTCTATCAGCTGTTGTGTGTGGGTACCCTGAGGAACTGCACAATGTTATATACATAAAGAATGCTGAATGTAAGTGGGCAAAGAATTGGGTCCATGTGAAAGAAGGCTAATGACATCTCATTCTAAGTTCCCCATCTATGACTCAAGGTAACTCAGTAATTATTGTTTCCTGGCTCCAATCATCTAGCTTCAGTGCTGACCATACTAACAACATATCTTCTTCAGCTCTTCTTTTTTTGATTCAGAGCTCAGAATGAGCCAGCGCTAAGACATTGTTTTCCAGAATGATTATATTAGAGCTTTAGTGGGTGATGTGGAGCTATCTTTTCATATTGTGTTGTTAGCCAAACCATATTTAATTATTTATCATGTAATAAACAACTATAGCTTACACTATTTGGATTTTTTTTAAATCTCTGTGCTTTGTATAAATAGGAAGTTAATGTTTATTGTATTTGCTAACCATCACTGTCTATAAGATTTGGCAGACATGGAGGGAGTTATAGTTACATAGGAGTAAATTATCCATGTAAATAATCCTGCATCTAGTTCTCAGCTATTAGAATTTAATAGAATTACCCTGTGATAAGTGATAAATCTGTTGGCAAGCATCACAGAGGAGGGATAAATTTTCAGAATCTAATTTAAATATTCTGCAAATACTATGTGCATACTATTTATTAGGAGATCAATAATCTATCTTTTTCTGTCTTTTCCAATCATTGCAAGTATCTTAAGAGATGATCTTCTTATTCCTCAGATTAAAAAATAAACAAACAAACTGAGGCTCAGATTATTCAGTCAACAAGTGATATTACTGGAATTGGAACATAGTTCTATCTGTCATCAAACCCTCTATTTTTTTCTCATTTGTTTTTTTCTCCCAGCACATGGATATGAGAGCTTGGCCTTGATTAACTGAAGGTAGCTTCTTTTAATAACTGATGATACCATATTTGTCAGCATTGCTAATAAGTTTTCTACTTTATCAGTTGTTTGGACAAAAAGAATGAGATTGGGGCTCAGATGTCAGTTCTTGGCTCAGTAACGTTGCCAAGACAACATCAAATGACTTGAATTTCTAAGAGAGTTTTGTTGGTAAGAAGGGGAATCATTTTCTGGAATTCATCTAACAAGTATCTAGTGAATTCCTACTGTGTGCTGTACATTGTTTCAAGCAAAGGGAATAGAGTAATAAATAAAATTTATAACAATCCCTGCCTTTAGAACACTTTTCATGTATTTTTTTAAACATCACGAAATGCTTTTTCTTATAGACTACGATTTGAAAACCACTTTAACTGGTTACAGCATCTTGATACTTTTATTGCCTGCCATAAGAAAACTTTTATTAGGCAACTTTAAATCTAGCTTGTTTACCACTTACTAATTATTGAATCAGGAACTACCAGACAGTAAGAGCTTTAGGCATTAAAGCAAGAGTAAACAGAATTTTGTCTTGTTAGATTGTTACAAGAATGAGATCTTTTCTTCCTCTTGTTTTTTTAAAAAATACTCTATTTTAAAATGAACATCTGAAATCTTACCTGTGGAGGTTTCCAGAGGCTGCTTGCTTTCGCATTGGTTGCAGCAGTCACTTTGCAAACTTTTGTTCCTGTCATTACTCACCAATTTAATCTTCAGATGATTTTTCTTTGTATGAGCTAAAATACATATCTCATTAAAAGTGCCTTAACATGGTCCAGTACTCAGAATAGAGAGACCCAGGTTTTAGGCCCGGAATCACCATTTATTAGAAGAATAACATGAGACAATCTATTCAAACTTTCTGGGGTGAGGTTCCTTATATTTTTAGTGTTTTCTGTAAAAATTAAAGAGAAAATAATTAATAAGTGATTTTTTTTCACACCCTCTAACCTGGCATATTTATACCAGTTTATTTTATTTAGACTTGTTTTTTGAAGTATATATTTTTTCTTCCAAACTATCAGGTTTTTGACATCATAAATATTGTCACACTTTAAAATCCTCTAATGCTGCGGTCCCCAACCCCTGGGCCTCAGACAGGCAGCAGTCTAAGCCCGCCAGGAACGGGGCCGCACAGCAGGAAGAGATGGGTGGGCCAGTGAGCGAAGCCCCACCTGCCCCTCCCCTCTCAGATCAGCAGTGACACCAGACCCTCATAGGAACGGGAACTGCACTAGAAACTGCGCATAGGAGGGATTCAGGTTGTGTGCTCCCGGTGAGAATCCAATGCCTGATGATGTGAGGTGGAGCCGAAACGATGACACCCCTTCCCCGGGCCGTGGAAAAACTGTCTTCCATGAAACTGGTGCCTGGTATTGAAAAGGTTGAGGACCGTTGCCCTAATGCATTAATATTCTAGGAATACGTGTTTGGTGGTATTTTGAGTGACTTAGGACAGAAGTGGGTGGAAATAATGTAAGAAGTTAATTCACTCACTTTACCTATTTGCACTCATTTTTATACATGAGGCATTTTTCTATCTAGAAGAAGAAGGAGTTTTGATTGGGGGCAAGGCTAGGAGGGCAATGTGTTAGGGACAGAAAAACAAGTGAGAGGTAGTGGAAATCAGAAAAATAGAAAGGAGAAAGCAGTTATAGAAAAATAATAAGGAAGAAATGGTTACAGAAAAATAACCAGTGAAAACAGTTATTTCAGTCTTAAACAATGGAGTAGTTAGGCCATGGAACACTGACCACCAGTCAGAGAATGGAAATAGAATTTTCCCCACAGTATGTATAACATAACCTTTTAGTCATGTCCTTATCCAGAAAAAATTCAGTCCCCAAAACAGTCACATATAGATATGAATAATTATAACGAACCTTTACCTAAACTACTAATATATAAAAAGAGAAACATAGAAGTAGACAGTCTTCTCCACTAGCCGAGACAGACCCGTCTCCCCTTAGGAAACGTCTTTTGCTTTGCACCCTTAAACTTTCCTTACAATAAATTCGTCACACATACTTGCTGAGTGTCTGTCACCTCTCTCTGTCTTGTGGGCCCAAGAACTGGGGCAACACTTTAAAGTCCAGCCGTGAACAGGACTGTGATAATAGACTGTCCCAAGGAATCCACAGAAAAACTCTCAGAAATATAAGTGAGCTCTGCAAGGTCAAAGGACACAAGAAAAACATAAAAAAGCAATTATATATCTACATACCAGCAATGAATCTATAGACCCTCCCAAATAAAAATGCAATACCAATTACAAACACTGAAACCAAAATACTTAGGTGCAATTCTAACAAAACATGTACAGGGCTTTTATGTTGAAAACTACAAAATGCTGATAAAATAAATCAAAGGAGATTTAAATAAATGTAGAGAGAAACCATGTTAATGGAGAGGAAGACTTGACATAGTAAAGATGTTAATTCTTCCCAACTTGATATACAGATTTGACACAATTCTTATCAAAATACTAACAAAAATTTTTTGTAGATTTTTATAGACAAGATGATTCTGAAATTTTTAATAGAAAGGCAAAAGTGCTACAATTGCTAAAACAATTTTGAAGAGAGGAATAAAGTGACAGGAATTAGGGTACTCAACTTCAAAACTTAATATTAGGTAACCATAGTAATCAAGGCTGTGCTATACTGGTGAAGAGACAGACAAACACATACATTGATGGAGAGGTATAGAGAGCCCTGAAGTAGATCACACAAATAATCCCAGTTGATTTTTGGTAAAGGTACAAAACAATTCAATCGAGAAAGAATAGCATTTTCAACAAAAGTGCCAGAGTAATTGAATAGGTATCTATACGCAGGTAACAACAGCAGCAATAATAAATCCTTTGACATAGAAGAAAACCTTTGGGAGCTAGGGGTAGGAAAAGAGTTCTTAGACTTAACAGCCAAAGATGATCCACAAAGGAAATAGTTGAAAAGTGATAATAACAGTTAGAAACAAAAACAATGCAAACAAAACCCATCCAATTAGAAAAATCCAGTTATATCTTATGGCAAAAGACATAAACAGAGATCTCACCAAGGATAATTTACAAATGGCAGATCATCAGCACATGAAAAGATGTTCAAGAACATTAGCCATTAAGGAAATGCAAATTAAAACCACAATGAGCACATCTATCAGAACACATCAGGACACATCTATCAGAATAATGACAACCCCAAATGCTGCCAAAGATTTGGAGAAACTGGATCACTCATACATTGCTTGTGGGAATACAGGATAGCAGTAGAGCCACTTTGAGAAACGGTTTAGTAGTTTCTTTAAAAAGTAAACATGCTATTATCGTGCAACACAGTGATTTATTCCTGAGCATTTATTTCAGAGAAATGAAAATATTTGTTCACATAAAAACCTGTATGAGAATGTTAATAGCAGGAGTATTTGTAATATTCAAGAACTAGAAATCCCCTAGATGTCCTACAATGAGTGAATGTTTCAGCAAACTGTAGTACATCTATACCATGACATGCTATTCAGCAATGAAAAGGAATAAACTTGATACATACAGCAACCTGGATGAATCTCTAGAGAATTATGCCAAATAAAAAAAAGCCAACCCCAAAAGTTTACATAGTGTATGATTCCATTTATATGACATTCTTGAAATGACAAAATGATAGTTGTGGAGAACAGATTATTGATTTCCAGGAATTCAGGAGGGGTTGAGGCAGAAAGCAGATGGGTGCAGCAATAGAGAAGAATTGTGGTGTTCCCAACACAAAGAAAAGATAAATGTTTGAGTGGTGGTTATCCCAATTACCCTAATTTGATCATTACACATTGTATACATGTATACAAACATCACATGTGTCCTGCAAATATGCACAGCTATTATATATCAATAAAAAATTGAAAAAGAGTGCAATGTAGAAATCTTCTGTATCTTGACTATCACTGTCAATACCCTGGTTGTTATATCGTACTATAATTTTGCAAGATGTCCCCTTTAGGGGAAACTGATCAAGAGTACATGAGCTCTCTAGGTATTATTTCTTACAAATGAATGCAAATCTACAATTATCTCAAAATACAGTGGTTCTTCCTTATTCGCAGTTTTGATTTCCAGTTTCAGTTACCTGTGGTTATCCGTGATCCAAAAATATTACATCACTAACTCTTGTGCGGTGGGGCCATTATTAAGCAAAATAGTTGAACACTAGCACTACAACAGCATGGCAGGCAGTTGATCTGGTAACCTAGATGGCTACTAAATGAGTAAATAAAATCTAGTCTGGACAGAGCTCGGTGGCGTAAGATTTCATCACGCTACTCTGAACAGCACACAATGTAAAATTTATGGATTATTTCTGGAATTTTCCATTTACATCACAATGTCTATGTAATTCACCTCACTTCATCTCATCATGCAGGCATTTTATCATCTCATATCATCACAAGACGGATGAGCATAGCACAATAAGATATTTAGAGAGAGAGCTAGCTCACATTTACCTCTTTTGTTATAGTATATTGCTGTAATTGTTCTATTGTTAGTTATTGTTAATCTCTTACCGTGCCTAATTCATAAATTAAACATTACCATAGGTATGTATGTATAAGAGAAAACATGGTGTATATAGGGCGCGGTCCTATTCATGGTTTCGGGCATCCGCTGGGAGTCTTGGAGCACATCCCCCATAGATAAGGGGGGACTACTGTAAAAAGTTTAAATAAAAATGAACAATAACAACCAAGAGTGTCTTAATTTTATAGGCTGAAGGTGGAAATCTGGAACATTTGACACAGGGCTAAGAGTCAAGATGTCTAGGTTATATAGGGAGAACTCTTTCTCCCTTACTGAATGACATTATACAGATGATGTTATTCATTCAATTGCTTAATAAATGTTTCCTGTGTTCCTTCTATGAACCAGGATCTGGGAAAAATACAGGGGATTGTTGATTCCCCTGGCCATAATTTCTTCATTTTTAACAGATGTGTTGGACTCTAAGGTCTCTTCTTTGTAAGTCAAAAATGCAAAGGTCTTCAAGATGACTTAGTAGCCAAAAATCACTCTTAAGCATTGATGTTAGTTTGTATTTGAATTGCAATTTGCTTTGTAAACATTTTAATTCAGAGATTGCTTCTCCTGCTCTTTATTTACCCAATGCCACCAAAATAGCTTTTAACATAATAGTTGCTCACTTAAGTTTTTATTGATGATTTATACAATTACCTTATCATGGGGTCAAGGATTCATTGCCAGTGCTTCCTAAAGCAATTATCCATTCTCAGATGCACACAAAACTTAAATGCCAGTTTTAAAAATCTTTTCCTATACTAGATAGCCCATCAGCTGTTTTAAGGCAATCAAGTAATGTTTAAATGTTCCATGTTAGAAGCTCATATAATTCAGCTCAAATGTGTTTTAAAACTACACCCATTTGTAATTAATCTTATCACAGTTATACAGCTATATAGCAAATATCATAAGCATCATTATTATAGAAGATAGGACCTTGGAGAGACCATCAAGCTGCAGACGATGCCTTATTGGTCTGAAAATCAAATCTCTAATGTTTAAAGAGGCCTGGAAATGCTTAAAGAGCTGTGATTCTCTCAGCATATTTTTCTCTGAAATTTTCAAAGTAGAAAAGTTTTTCATAGTCCTAGGGAATTTTTAAAAGATGTTTTAATGACTGTCAGATACCTAGTGAAATTGTAGAACTAGTGTCTATTTAGGAGGCAAAGACCAGACAAAATTGGCTTAGTTTGGTCCAGTCTGTATCTGTTCTTTTCTTCTAATTATGAATTTGTTATTTAATACCACTGACATGAGCAGTCAAACACAGATGCCACATAGTCTATGGGTTAAGGTTCTGGGCTATACTCCAAAAAGTATTTCCCAGTCCTCATGCAATTTCAGCAGACTCATGCTAGATAATGTTATAAAGTATATTTACTTGTTTTTGGAGTTCATTAGCGGTCAGAGGCAGAAATCACTAGAAGACATTATTCTGACAGCAGCAAGAATGGTCAGAAAATTTTCTATCAGAAAATTTTCTATCAGTATGGGGGAAAAAAAACCACAAGAAACTTGCATGTAGTACCCCGGTCTTGCTCAAGTCTTACTTGTTGGTGGATCTTAGGCATGGTATTTTTAAGTTTTACCTAAGTCTGCTGGGTTAATAACTGCTTCTGTCAAATGGCAGAACCTTAGCCTCTACCCCCATCCTTCTCTGCTTTTCTCTGGGATGTCCTTGGGGATATAAGGGTTGGGGGTGGGGTAGCTAGCCACATTTGAAATGAGCTAGCTGAACCTCTTTTGGGTTCTCTACTCCAAATACTTCCCTTGACAGTCCACTCCTAGCCAATGTCTGCTGTTGCACTGCTGGCCTCTGACACTGCCTGCTGTTGCCCTCTGAGCTACTAACTACTTTCAGACAATCCATCTCTTTGTCCATGGGTTGTGGGTCATAGCGCAGCCCATAGTATTCCACAGTTATGACATTCTACAAGTCAAGAGATGTGACTAAATTCACTGTAATGAGGAGAATTTCCAGAGCTGAGAAAAATGAACTACAAAATTTGATTTTCTTTTTTGATTGGGGGCAGGCTTCACTTCAAATATAACAGGCCCAAAACTTTTCCAAACAAAATATCTATTAACCTCATGAAAATAGGAGAACCAAAAATGTAACCAGATAGTATTGAAGTAGGTTATCTAATGCCACTTACTACAATATATTAATATAAGCCATAGGTTGGAACTAGCCAGAACCATTCCATATATCAAGGATAAAGGTAAAATCTCAAAAATTATAAAAACCTGATGCCCTTTAGTGAAGAGGAAAATGGTCCTGTCCACCTCAAATTTCCTTACGGGTATTATGATATTACTGCATAATACTGTGAATATTATGATGATAAAAATATCAATAAATATTTAAATCATGCTAGTAATTTCTATTTGCAAATTCACAGCAGTACATAATTGTTTTAGGAAAAAATTTTGATTAAAATGGTTAGAACAAAAATGATGTGATCCTAAGATTGTAAGCTTCAAGGATCTTGGAAATTTGCATGGAAATTCCCCATTCTCTGTTACTGAAGAACAAATGATACCATTGAAATCAATGCTGTTAAAATAACTGTGATATAAATGCTTGAAATTATAATAATTTTTATAATGTTCATTGAGATCCTAAGTGTCAGCCTCAGTGCTAAGCCTGTTACATATATTATTCCACATAAAACAATTATGTAGTGTGATGAGTTAACTCACCAGAGGCTCAGAATGGTGGAATGATTTACCAAAGGTCACACTAAAGAGATAAGATTTTGAACCCAGTTTTTTTCTGGCTGTAAAACCTTATTCTTTTTTCCTCTTCATGGCACTGTAATAGTAGATTCCTCTTGCCTACCCTAGCTGGTAAAATCTAAGGCTTATAGAAGATGATTAGAATGATTACTATAGGCTATATTCCTTTATCATGTCCTGCCAGTGGAAGGAGAAAGTATGGCAAACAGGTCAGAAAATACGGGAACCTATTTGCTCATTAAAGCCTTGGAGGTGAACAGCTATGCTTCTGTAGAACTTTGTTTCCTGCCCAGAAGTGTAGTTTCTTTTTGCTACAAAATTCATCTTCAGGAAGTGTTATTGTGTTATGCATTGCCAGACCATGTACTAGCTAGACCATAAACAAAGCAAACAGCTTTAAATATTTGCTTGATAGTGTCCTTCTGTTTCTTTTGTCTTAAGGGAACCAAAGGAAGCAAAAAGATATGATAGTCTATCCACTCCTCTTACACTGCACACAAAGAACACACAGTGAGACTCAACACCCTGCAGTGTGCCCAGAGGAGAATGCTTTGGATGATGGAACAATCTAAAACCCTCCCAAGCATCAAGGCACTGGAAGTTTCTAGTTTAGGAACAGAGGAGGAGAGTGATGTTCTTTTAATCACCTTCCAATAGTGAGAAACTCTCATGTTAAAAAGGCTTAGCCTTCCTTTCAGTAGTCTAAGAGGACAGGACGAGAGTGGAAGTTATATTATAAAAAGACAGATTTATTCTCTCTGCAAGAATGAGTTTCCTAACAATTTAGCCACGTGAAATTTTCCTCATAAGAAAGTGAGTTCCTCACCACTGAAGGTATTTGTACTCATATATTGGATTGTTATTACTTGGGGTAAGTAGATCAATGGTTTCAAAGAGATATTTTTTATTAGTTTTTCTGTTCTTTCTCCCTGTTCCCCCTCCCCTCAAAACGAAATCTCACCTGACACACCAATCCTATATATAAAATCAGATAAATGTAATACTTCTCAAGTTGTTTTAGGGCTGAATCATCATTGAGGAACCCTAGGGATCCGTGGTGCACAGCTTAAAAGCCATTAAAAATTATGGAGACTAGATATCTAGGAGGCCCTTTCTCTTCTGAGAATCTCTGAATGAATTGATACGTTAGATGTACTGATATTGAGTCACTTTCTAAACATAAAACCTAAATTTGAACAAGACAGAGAACCTTAAATGTTTAGTCTGTTTCTTTCTCTTTTGTCTGTGCCTTAATGTAGCTGAAGGACGCCAACAAGAAAATAATCATGAAGATTTTCTTTAACCCCACCTCTCTTGCTATTTTTCATTCCTCCCACCCCCATTTACCATGAGAAGAAACAAGTGAGTACTTGAGCCTGCTTGCCAGGCTGCTTTATTCCACACTCCAAAGTGTTTGCTATTGCTGCAAATGTTATCTTGAGAAAGTATCATTTTACATTATTTTTATCATGGAATTTTGAAAAGTTTTCCACTATTTTTTGAAAATTGAGATGGCGTAAGAATTTTTGTTTAGGGTAGAAGAAGCTAAGTTTTTTAAAACTTATTTTACTTAAATAATAGCCCTACAGCTACCACATTTCATTAAATCAGCCTCCCAAAGGTCTTTATTTACTTCCACATGTCATCTGTAAATTATATATCTTCAAGGATTCTCATCAGCTATGTTCCCTAAAGCTCCATGGTGCCTGTTAAGTTGAACTATAATTAAAAAAAAAGTTGACAGGTTGGAATTGGAATTTTGTTTTTCAGTGTGAGTTTTTTCTAAGAACACCGAGGTAGGTAGAATGGAAACCTAGGTACCTGCTGCAGCTTAACCTTGTTTTGTCAAGTCAGGTTTGATTCTTTAGGGTATGATCTGCTTCCTGCTGTTCCCAAAAGTAAAGCTAGCCTACAAGTTAAGTTGTTAAGATCATGGATGACCAGTTCATTTCAGTATGAAGATTTCAAAGTTTCTTGATACATTTAGTGACACTATTTGCTATTTTACTAGGAGAAACCTTACTCTATTTCCTGGCAAATAGTATTTTTCCAAATAGAAAATAATAAGAAGCTGATCTGCATTTATTGTTGAATAAATATTTATTGAATGTAATGATTTCACAGTGGCATTAGGACGTACCTCCTTGACTAATGGATCTTAATTTCACAAATGATTATTTTATTTGAATTAGAAATATATATATTTGTGTGTATGATGATGATGATAATTTTTACATGTACCTTAGATTTCTCTTGGATTTAGTTAAGTGAAAAGGAATTAGTTCTCTCACTAACCAGATAGAAAGTGGATAAATGGGATTTCTAGGACCTTCACTCTAGAAAATACTTCCCCCCTCCCTACATAACAGGTGTGATGATTTGTAGTCCTTGAAGCTTATGAAGATCCAGCTGAGTGTCATCCAAGGCAGATTGTTTCCATAACATTGGCACTAATGTGATAATAACAATCATTTGTGGAATATATACATTTGATTACTTGCATGCATTAGTATTATCTAATTAACTATCACAGTAATTACAGTAAATCCTATTATTTTTATCTCCAGTCTACAGATGAATAAATAGAGATTCGAGGGTCATGAGACTTGTCCCAAATCACAAAACCACCAGTATCCGAGTTTGTTCTGCTCAGTTCCAAAGACCCGGTTCTTTTCATGGTGCTGCTTTGCTCACACCACCCTTCTTGTGCCTTTGGGATCAATCAGTACCTCATAACTGAGCAGGTGTGTGAATGGTATTCAACTAATGGCTGTGCTGCTGGAGGGAAAAATTCAGGAGGGATTACACTACTGCTCTGTTGGATCAGAAATCAGCCTGACTTCAGAGTCTTCCAGAGGGCCATTCTATGTTGCCTCATGGCCTGCAGAATAATCTGCTCTTAATGGTGATGAAGAAGCAACCAGCTACTCCATTTCTAGAGTCATTGTGAGACTTTGCTTGACTTGTTTTGCTAGAGTTTGTTCAATCTCAAGGGAGATCCCACAGTGTAGGAAATAACATTTTCTTCCAAAGACAAGAATACTTCTAGAGTGCTTATGGAGAGTGCTGGTTACTTCCAAATAGCACAACTTCTTTTGAGGGCTAAGGTCTAATCTGTTGGAAGGAAAATCCCAAAATGGAGTTCTTAGCACCTGCTAGTAAAATCCTACATTTTAAAATGTTGAAAAATATCTCCCTATTGAGCTCTAATTGCAGGGCAATGTGATAAGTGCTAAAATATGGCCCTGCTCAGGTGCGACTAAAGCCCATGGAAGAAATATCTGGGAAGGCTTCCCTTCCAGTTAGTGCCATGTCCTTATCATTTCCTTCACTGACTACCTTCTAAAAAAGAATAGCTTTCTCTTGTCACCCCAGTTCTTCCTCTCCCACTCATCCCTCTTTCCACTGCCCTCTGAAATTCCCTGAAACTCCTTTGCCAGGGTCAAAAATAATTTTTCTTTTGCAAAATCTAATGGTAACATTTTATTCTATGTGATATTTTGCCTCCTTGTAGCATTTGATACCACAGAACAGTCGCTCCTTGGAACTCCCATGACTGCTTTTGCTTTGTTCTCTTTGGCCTTTCTTACTTATTCTTTTTTTCAGGCTCCTATTCTTCCAACCCACTTCTTTATTATGAACCAGGTGTGTATCCCAGGAACACTTGCTGCTTTTATCTTCTCCATCTGCACACTGTCTCTCAAAAGACCTTCTGTCTCATCAAATTCCATGGTTTCAATCACTACCTAAATGCTGCTTCTTAAGCTCTATCTACAACATGTATCTATATTCCGAGGCCCAAATTCAAAACTCTAGCCCTATACTCAATCTCTCTAAGTGAATGCCTAAATGATATCTCAAACACATGTCCAAAATGAACTTAGTATTTTCTCAAATCTTGCCGATCTTTATACGTTCTATGGCAATAAAACGCATCACTATGTACACCATTGCCCAAACTACCTTCTCCACCTGGCCACAATCAACCTTTGACCTCAGGTCTTACTTTCCATACTTCTCTAGATCTTTTGAATTTGTCTCCTCTCTTCTATGACCACTGCCTCAAGTTCAGGCCATCAACATTTATTATTTGCATTACTACAGAAGCTATTTAAATTGCATCCTTGCTTTCTTTCTTGCACACCTGCTCATATACTTAAAAAAAAAAAAATCCCACTAGGGATATATTTTCAAAGGCAAATTTGCTAAAGTCACTCCTATGTGTACATTTCTTTAAGAACACCTCAAGATTTTTAGCCCATTATACAAGGCCCTCATGACATGACTCCTATTTGTTCTTTCTGCTTCATCTCCCTATGGTTGACAGTTTTATGATTGTGGCCTTTTTTTCTTAGCCCACAGGAAGTGTATATTTTGACCACAGTCTGATAATCAATGTGAATGCACGTGAATGCCCTCAGCTAACTCCCACCTGTTTTCTTCACTCTTCCTGTGACTATGTCAAGTACTTTTTTACTTAAAAACTTCCATTTCCTATCCCCTCCCCCCAAAAACTTATAGGTTATCACCTATCTTAGTAATAAGACACAAATGATCCTATCTATCTCTGTATCTTCAATGAACATCATTCTTCTCTAGGCATGCTCTGCTCCAGGTATACTGAACTCTCCAACACTTCAAGGCAATTAAGTATTCTCTAAAAACTGGAAAATTAGTTTCCAATTAAGGATTAAATATTAAAATCAATATAAAATGGATTATAAAAGACACACAAAATCAATATAAAACCAGAAATCTACCTCGCTATTAACTCCATGGGGTGAGAGAATATATCTAAATGAGCCAATCAGAAGGAGCTGATGAGATGAGGGTAGAGAACTATTTGGAAGAGGGAAAGCAAGAGCAGATAAACTTGGCCCACTATAACCACCTGGAATACTTTATGTACAAAAAGGGTCCTATGGAGCCAGCACATCACTGACATAGAGACATACTCTTCATGTTATTTAAATGAAATTTTCAAACACAGTCTGATTTTAAAAGAGATGTCTTTATTCTGATCCAAATCTTGCTAAGAAATGTCTGAGAATTCTAATCTTCTGGATGTGGACAGACTTCTCTGTCCAGGACGGCACAAGGATATTTTCCAATTGAGTTAGATTTATCACAGTGGATAAATATGTTGGTATTCCAGTTCTTTAAAAAAAAAAAAAAATCTCCCTATTGACATAAGACTTTTGTCTCTTAATCCTATAGAATTTGTCGACTTAATTTAGTACAATTAGTACAAATTATCCCTTATGGATGGGCCTTAGCTCATGAATTACTTGGTTTGTAATGAGCTTTCTTCAAATGATCTGAGAGACTGATGTTGCTTTGTGTGAGCTCACATCTTTGTCATCAATACAGCAAATTGCCCCATCATTCATTATGGTCCCTTGCAACTTCCAAGTCACCAGGGAAGAGAGGAAGAAAGAAAACACAGGACTGGATTGGAAAAATATATTGAGGAGTAGGGTTTTCAAGGTTCTGATTTTGAAAGTTACCCTTTCTTAAGGATTGAAACAAATTAAAAATATATATGATAAAACTCAATTCTCCTCTCCATCCTCAAATTAGGGGAATTCCATTTAAAATGAAATTTAAAATTCCATTTGAAAAAAACAAAACCAAAAGAAAAGAACTCCATCTGAGATTTCAAGGTACTGTTGCTGTTTTTTTCTTTCCTAGCTTTTACTAGGTTCCTCCATGGATCATATTTATCCCTTAATATTCCTTATAGCATTCTGAAAAACCACAGAAATGCCCACCCCTACTAAAAGACATCAGTTCTACGTGAACAATCCAGGAAATGAAGGAAAAACAACAATGACAAAATCATCTACCGTGGACTAGTTCTGGATTTTACCTCAGTCTAAACATTTGTTGTTAGGTATTTGCATTTAATAGATACCATTTGTGTCCTGTGGATATATTTGCAAGATTGGACTCAGCACTTACATTCATTTAGTTATTTATTTTTTTTTGTAAACTCAATCTATGAGGTAACTGTAATTATAATTAGCCCCATTATACAGATGAAGAAATTACACTTTACTGGTGTTAAGTAATTTCCTCTCCCAGTGTTTTACAATTGGCACTTTAATCCACTACCCCAAATTACCTAAAGCTATTTAAATTTGAAAGAAGATATAATGTGGGGGTAGTCAGTGAAGGGACAATTAAAATGTAGTCTATGTACCACTACTGACTTGGCTAGCTGTTAGTGGGTGGGGAATAGGTTTTTCAAAATCAGTTAACTCTTTCAGAAAAAAAAAAAATATATATATATATATATATGTGCAAACTTCTCTTTATAACTTCTAAGCTATCAAGTATTTGACCTCCAAAAATCTTTCCAGAATTAATTTTTAAAAAATCTTCCCACATATATTCCCACTTTAGTTCAATTGCAATGGAATATGTACTATTACATTTGTGTCATGTCTAGTGCCTATGTTCATAGTGCCTTTACATAAATTCTTCTCATCCTTGAATGCTAAAATGCCACTTTTTCTGTGAGGCCTTCCTTGATATTCATTCAAAATTAAATACTCCCTCATTTGGATGCTTTCATCAAGTTATGTATGCCATTATGCCACCCTTCTGTATTTGTGTTAGTTGCGTTATAGTAAACTCCTTGAAGGCCAGCCCTTTATCTCATCCAATCACAGGCTCCCTAAACTTTCTACTAGTTTTTAAATGAGACAGAAAGACAGGGGCAAATTGTGACGTAATTGGATAGAAAGAGAGACCTGAATTTTTTCACTTAGGCATCAAAGGGAGAAAGAACTTTGTAGAAGAGAACACACGTAGCATGCTTTCCTCTATTTACACCATCCTTAAAAATAAAGATTTCCTCTTCTCCATTTTCTTTTTGAAAATAAATGTTGAGAAGTTTTTCTTTGTAAATGAAATTACATGCTAGTAATTTCTTGGAAGAGACAAGAGTTTACTGGGTCTCCTGGTATTAACTAGTATTTGGGTCCCTTGTGCAATCACACTCAGGACCCCAGTGTGAACACCATTGTGCTCCAAGATAATTGGATCTGTGTTCAGAGTTTGAAATACTTGCCCAGAGAGGATTGGCTTAAAGTCAGAGGCAAAGTTTTAAATGGTAAAAGTAGAAGGAGTAAATTAGGAAGACAGTTTTTTTATAAGTTGTTAATTGAATCATTAAAAATGCCATTTTGAAACAGGGCAGGTAGTGTGTATTAATTGCAAGCATTAAAAAGAGCGATAAATGTTACAGCACCTCTTTTAGGCATGAGTGTTGAGAGCTGTTAACAGAGTTTCACAAGTGGAAGATTCACCCAAATGTATTCAACGAACATTTGCATGCTTGCCTTGTGCCTGGCACTGTCTTGGGTTTGGAGAAGTCTTATTCTAAAAAAGGTTGAGATCTGTTGTGGGAAACAGATCACTTAAAAAAAATAAATTGGAGGGGTGTACATAGACCTCTGGAAGCATAGATGAAGGAACAAATAAGTCTCTCCAAAGAGATCTGGGAAGGCTTCAACTGGGAGGTGGTATCTAAGCCTTATTTTGAAAAGCAAATTTTCCTGGACAAAAAAGTAAAGCAGAGCATTTTATGCAGAGGGTTCAGCCCATGCACAGACATGGAGGTATCCAAGGGAAGGTGTGTATTCAGGAGCATTAAATAATCCAGTGTAGAAAGATATCGTATTTGTGGTATTTTCTGGAAGTGAGGCTGAAAATGTAAGTAGGGAATGATGATGAAGAGTTGTCTGTGCTATGACAAGAGGTTTGAACATTATTACAAGCAATAGAATCTTTAAAAGGGAATTTAATGCAGGGGGCGTAATATGATTCTATGCAATCATACCTTATAAGGACTTTCCATTATTCTAGTTACCTAAGACTAAATTCACAAGCATGAAAACAACAATCTAAATCAAAAGGATGTGTCAATGCTTTAAGGCCAGAGTAACCATCAATCAAACAACTAGCAGGATTGTTTAGGGTGGAAATCAAGTCCTGTCACTGAGTGGGTTTGCCATTCTCTTCTACTTTTCCCCTTGAGTACAGATTGTTAGCTTTCAGGAAAATTATCTCTGCAATTAAAACGCTAGAGTCAGTTAGTGCTAAATTATTTAAACCTGAATAATTGCCTGACGACTAGTAATTGTGGACTTTGGGACCTTTCACAGAGTAAAACTTAAGGACTGTGAAAGGTCATGAACATCCCCTGAAGTTTTTCCCAGGTGTAAGCCTTTTGGGTCTTTACAACTGCAAGTTCTAAATAGGAGAAGAGCAATGATTGCCTTTTGGAAACTGACTAGAATAACCAAATCTAAGATGTTGTAATGAAAACTGTGTGAAGCTCTTAATGTCTCCTCTTACTCTGGAAATGGGCCTCATCTCTTACCCCGATGGATTGACGTGCTGGGAATGCACGGCTCAATTAGCAACTCCAGCCTCCAGTGGCAGATCAGTAACTTTTCAAAAAATCTTCGTTTAATGTCTTTTTTCCCCCAGCCCTTTGGCTAAACAGTTGAGTATTAAAATTCATTTTTTCCCTCCCTTTGTGTCTTTCTTGAAGGATCTTTTCCTTTTTTGTGTTTCTAGTGCTCATAACATGGTGTTTATCTTGAGATTCTAGTAGGAAGAACAGGATTCTGGCAGAGTGAGAAGTTGTCTCTTCTGACTTCATTTCAACATCACTGAAGAAGTCAGAGATGTAGGTGCATATTTGAAGAATAAAATTAAGGTTTCAAAACACGGACTTTTGCAGTCTTTTCCCTTTGGTTCTCCTTCTGGTCTCTAAGGAGGTGAGAAAGTATGAATTTTGAGACTTTTCAGTCTAATCCTTTACCCAATTAGTACAGAGATGAAATTAAGTAAAGGAAAAAACACAGAAAACAAACAAACAAAAAAAAAACCCTACCAAACTGGTGATGAAACTATTTTTTAATGTAAAATATTTAATAAAAAAAAAGACTAAACCCATCAGATGGAAAATTAATGGGGAAATGTTCATAAAAAGGCACCATAAAGACTGCAGGGAGTGCACAGAGAAGTAATTGATCCCAAAATATCCCCCCCCTTTTTTTTAACCTTGATAAGGACTGGAAATAAGGAGGGGAAATTTAAGAGCCTTTTCTGTGTGTAAAACTATTCTTCTGAAGAAGCCACAAGAACATTCCTTCCTTCTCTACAGGCTGAGTTAAAGTGGGGAAGCTGGGGAAGAGGCATGAGCTTGGCCCTGGGGTGGGCTTTTCATTTTTTACAACCTAAGTCTGTTGAGGTGTGGTTGCACTATTAATGTAATGTTTATTTCCTGCAGTTCTGACTTATTGCACCTGGCTAATAGGACTTAAGTTGTACTTAAATGCTATTATTTGAGCACTAAATATTATTTTTGTGGTAATTACATCTTTTAGTGCATTCACAAGTTGTCTAAAAATGATTACTCTGGCTCATTTTACTGCCAAGATTACATTTATAGCCAACTTGCTAACTAATTCAATTCAATAAACATTTATTGAGTACCTCTTTACTAGTACTGGAGTTAGACAAAAGTCCTGCCTGCAAGGAGGTCACAGTTTGGTAAGACTAAGAAAGAAATTGTCCAAAAGAGCCAAACTAAATGCTATTAACTCCGCAAGTATTTAGGGGAATGTAGATGCTGGAAGACATTTTCAGTTTCCTTTTGAGGCTGATAATGAATGTTTTTGTGGGGTATACCTAACTATAAGATGGCATGTACTAAGTGACTGCTATAAGCTAATTTAATATTAGGTTAATATTAAGTTTAAAAGAAACCTTTAAATTCCAAATATAGAATTTGGGATTATCCTTGATTTCATTTGTTGTTTTGTTTGTTGGCAATTGAGTGTGGGATTCTTGTCAGGAAGAGGCTTGATATTCCTCTGGGATGCAAAATAGTGGGTGTGTTTGATTTTGAAAATTAGTCCCTTCCAATGTAGCCTGAACTCACTATGAGTTGGGTAAATGACTTTCTACTAGAATTAATGAGGCTTGTGGGTGTTTGGAATAAGTGAGCCCCAGGAGGAAAATGGAGAGTTCAAAAGAAAGGAGCTGGAGCCCTAACAATATGGCAGAAGCCGAGGCTCCCCTGGAGATGACCAGGAAGATCATTATGGAAGCACGAATAGCTGAGGGACCTTGAGAAGAGTGACATCTACTATTGATTCCTATTATTTAAGTTTAAATTGTTTGCTGAGCTATGTGTGTGAAGAAGTGACATAAGTTTCCCGCCCCAACTGTCTCAATTGGCCTAAAACTTCAGAATTATCAACTACATGTAACATTGGCTTAGTGGATTACTTACTATGCACGTTCTGAGACATTGAGAAAGCATGAGAGAGAGAAAGAGAGAGAGGGAAAGAGAGAGAGAGAGAAGAGTAATTTTTATTAACATATTCTGAATTTGGCAATATGAAAATTTAATGAGAAGCCATTTTATTTCAGCATACATGTAAATTGTGACATTTCAAAAATAAATTTTATTTTGATTTTTTGAAATTAAATATAGGGAAATTGTGGGCACCGTAATTTTTCAATGCTTATGTCCTTTAAATCAGCAGTCCCCAACCGTTTTGGCACCAGGAACCCGTTTCATGGAAGACAATTTTTCTGTGGATGGGGAATGGGAGGGTGGTGGAGCTCAGGTGGTGATGCCAGTGATGGGGAGCAGCTGTAAATACAGATGAAGCTTCACATGCTTGCCCTGCAGTTTGTAAGTTTCATGGAAGACAATTTTTCCACAGACAGGGCCAGGAGGGGCAGCAGAACTCTGTGGCCTGGTCCCTAACAGGCCACAGACTGGTACCTGATACTGGTCCATGGCTCAGGGGTTGGGGACTGCAGGTGTAAATGACCTAATCCAGCCTGATTGGGGATATGTTATAGAGTGAGAGGTTGGAGGTGGTACCCTACCAGGTCACAAAAAGAGAGGGGGAGAATGCACCAGAAAGTTAGAGGAAAGACAGAGATTATTAACTCAGCAGATGCAAGAACTTGGAACCCAAGATGTTGAAGAGAAAAGTCTTCTAAGAATCTTAGGGCTAGTGCTGGAATAGAAATTTTTAGCTTACAGCTTAAGGGATAAAGAAATTCAGTAAGCTGAATGACTTGAGAAACTCCAAGGCTGACAGCCAGGTTACATATGCCACTGAAAGTGTAATGCATATTTAGCCATGGTGCTTTCCCCAAGCAGTCCTGGAAGGGAAGGGTGATGTTTGCAAATAGGATTCTGAAAATAGCTTTGTGAGATCGTTATTAATTAATTCTCTTTCAAAAATGTTTTAAAAAAGGTAACTCTGGCTACTGCATAGAGGATGGAATGTATGTAGCAAGAATAGAATCAGACACCTGTTAGGAGGCAATCACAAATTCTGGTCAGACTATGACTGATTAAAAGTTTGTAGAAACTTTCCTTGCATAGCATACCTGAAAATACTGGATAAAAGAAAAATAAAGCTCATTATCTTTAATGTATTTAAGGAAAAGCAATGGAATTCTTCCAAAGTCAGAAAGTAAATATTAATCCGTAGGGTTAAACAAGCTCCAGAGCAGGAGTTGGCCCTGGTGTTCTGTTATCTATGATCCTTGACAGCTAATGGTTTGGATTTTTGTGGGGCCAAATCATGGTAGGAGGTCATATCTGCAAGTCCTGGAAAAAGCTGGGAGCCCCAAGGGATGATGACATCATTGGGTAAATTAGGAAAAACCTTCCCCCACTCCCAAGAAGCATGACTGAAGGGGTACTTATCTATATTGACTTTGGCTCTGAGTGTAGCAGAAAATAAAAAATGTCTCCCCTGAGAAATTCTGATCACAGCCCACACTTGTGCAGATTTAATTTATGAATTCACAATATCTGGAAGCCATGAAACCCTAAAGTCTAAAATTTGTATTAATGATACTCCCAAGGTCCTAGAAAATGTACATATAAACCCTCCCTGGAGGAATAAAGTTTAAAATCCAACCTCAAAAACTCCACAACATTCTACTATGAGCCCACAACTTAAAGATATAAGGAATCAGCAGAAATAACAAACTAGAGTCATACCACAAAATCTACAGATACCTGGAATGATCAGATATGGATGATAAAATAAGTATATTTAATTAAGTTTTAATAGAAGAGTAGGAAGAAACTATCAACATTGACATGGCAGATTTGAAAAAAAGAACCGACTACAACTTATAAAATGAAGAAGGTAATAATTGACATTAGAATCAATGGACAGTATGAACAGTAGATTAGACATAACCAAAGGGAAGAATAGTGGACTGAGAGATGGAGCTAAAGAAATTGCATGAGAGGCAGCAAAGAATTGGATAACATGGATAAGCTTTTAAGAGACATGAAGGATAGAGTGAGAAGACCCAACATGAATCTGATCATAGTTCCAAGAAATCATAGGGAAAATAAGACGAAGCACAAATTGAAAATTTGGTGGGGATTTGATTGAAGAAATGGTTGAAATTTTCCAGAAGTGATGCAAGACTCCAATCCTCTGATTCCATAATGTCAATGAGTCCCAAGCATAATAAACAAAAATAACTTTATGTGTAGACGTATAGGGAAATGGGAGAACCTCAAAGGCAAAACGAGATTATGAGGAAGTCCAGGAGACAGAGACTACAGGAGTAATATCAGAGGTGGAGAGATGTATGCAGATTCAGGCAATGTTTCAGTGCTGAAATTGGTACAACTTGCTGATGGGATAGGTCTAGAGCATGAGGAGAAATAGGTATCAAGGATGACTGCTACAGCTGGGCTGGTGATGGGTGGGGTATGAACTAGGAAAGATGGGTTTTGCCCCTTTCATGTGGGAGCTCAGCATAGCACCCCCACTGGATATATGGGAGGGAGATAAAAGCAGCCGGCCTTTCACGTTGCCATTCCTCAGGCCCCACTGACCTGCTTCTGCCCGCAGAGCCCCTGTGCCATTGCCAGTTGGTTGATGTGAAAGGCAGTTTAAAGGGTAGAGAGCTCAGCCTCCAGACGGTTGTCTGGAGCTGTGCAGCTTAAAGGAAGAAACATGGGTTGTTGCCAGGAAGTGCAGTCAGTGTGACTTGGAGAAAGCCTGAAGCTAACGCCTTGAGTGAAAAGGTGACATTTCTGCCGAGGCTCCTTTCTAAGACAGCAGGCAATTTTAGTCAGATTCCCACCAGGATTTTCCTGTCACTCTATCCTCAGGCGCAATTTTAATCTTGCATTTTTCAAGCCAGTCAGTCACTGTCACTTCTCCTTGTTTCAGCAAGATATATGTATATTTTTTGAACTTTCTGGTTTTCCTCAAAATGTTTTCAAGGGCAATGTGTGCTATTATAAGCATGGCTGAAGGAAGAGATGCTTGGTTCTGAGGCTACAGCTTATCCTGGGCTTCTAAATGGGAAACATAGTTCTTTGGACATTTGGATTGCTTCTTGCATGACACTTTCAATAAAAAGAGAGCAATCATTTTGCAAAACCTATAAATAATGTTTCCTGCTTTCTAGTGACTGTGCCTTTCCAGCTTCCTTCTCATCCCTGAGTAAATCCTCTGTCTTCATCAAAGGGTCTGGGGATTATGTTCTGCAAGCTCTCCATGCCCATCGTCTATCTTCCCTCTGAACTTTCTTTGCCTATCTCCAAATTCAGCCCCTTGGCTTTGGACCTGATTTTTTAAATGAAATTTTCAATTTTTAAATAGTGCTAGATTTGCAGAAAAGTTGCAAAGAGAGTACAAAGAATTTCTGTATACTCCTCATGTATACAGTTTTCTCTATTCTTTACATCGTACTTTCCTGTAGTTCATTTATCATAACTAAGTAACCAATCAGTATATTACTGAACTATGAACTGAACTTTTTCACTTTATTTGGATTTCACCAGTTTTTCCAATAATGTTCTTTATCCATCCAGGATACCATATTACATTTAGTCATCATATCTCCTTAGATTCCTCTTGGCTCTGACAGTTTCCCAACTCTGCTTGTTTTTGATGACCTTGACAGTTTGGAGGAGTATTAGTCAGATATTTTGCAGAATGTTCCTCAATTTAAATTTTTCTGATGTTGTCTTACGATTAGACTGGGGTTCTAAGTTTTTTAGGAGGAAGATCACAGAGATAAAGTATCATTTTTTAAATCAGATCATGTCAAGGGCACATACTAAAAACATAACTTATTACTGTTGATATTGACCTTGATCTCCTGACTAAGGTAGTATTTGTCAGGTTTGTCCACTGTAAAGTTAGTTTTTGCTTTCCCCTTTCCATACTCTTTTCTTTAGAATTAAGTCACTAGGTGTATCCACACCCAGGAAAGCAAGGAAGGATTAAACTCCACCTCCTGGAGGACAGAGTATCTACATAAATTATTTGGAATTCTTCTGTAAGGAAGATTTGTCTCTTGTTCTCTATTTATATATTTATTCAATCATTTATTTATATCACTGGACCTGATTTTCATCCCTTTGTTTGGTCTCCCTTGTTAGGCTGGATGCTTTGTTCAGCCTACCTCTGGATTCTTAACCCTGCTTTGCTTTGGATACTGTCTGGACAGTCAGTTCTCTATTTTTTCCAGACCTTACCTTTTTTTTTTTTTTTTGGAGGGGGGGAAGGAGAGCAATCGCCAGAAGGGAGTGGATAAAAAGAAAGGGAAGTGTCACTTTGTGGGGTGACAAGGTGTAGAGAGAAGAGAATACAGCAGGATTTAAGATATGTGATGGAAAATGAAGCAGATGCAGGTAATTAGAGCAAGAGATGACTGAAAACATGTTTTCTGGGACCTTGCAGGAAACATGGAAAGTGCACTGGAATTTCCATACTTTTAGGTGAGGGGTGATTCTGGAGGATTGTGGGTGGCAGAGATCCAGGTTATATTTAAAGATAAGGAAATAGGATCATTGAGGACTTAGAGATCAACCCATCACATTCCTAAAGATAGGAAATCTGTGGACTCGGGAGTTCTTGTGGATTGCCTCGGGTCAAAGTTGTCACCAGCAGAGCCCCAAATTAGAAGTGAGGTTTCCTGATTCCCCATCTAATTCTTGTTCCAGGATGCTGCAGCTGTTTTCTTGTAAGCTGATTCTGATAACTAATAGACTGAGGTTTTCCATCCCCCTGGGAAGTCTGAGGCTATAAGTAGAAATAGCCTCAATGGGATAGAAACAACTCAGGGAGGCCCAATTCCCTTCTTGGTGATTTAAATGTTAATACCTTGGCACTTCTCCAGGCAAGTGGGAGATTAGAAGGCAGCTGAGGAACTGTGCCTATTCTAGGAAGCCCCAGTCCCTGTTGTTGGTTAAGTGACACTTTGCAGTTCTTGAAGACAGGATTAGAGGTTTCTGAGAGATCCCTAATGGAACCCAACCATCCTTTCATCTTGTGTCAATGGCAATATTTCTTCCCTTCTCTCTAGACCAGTAGAAGCATCCAGTAAACTACTGAATCAGACATGCTTATATTAAAAATCTGGACCTTTATTTGGAAGCAATTACTTGCTCTAGCTCAGATGTAGTTCAGACAGGTGCTTGGTAAACTTGTATCTGTGTGTTTCTCTGCCAGAGCAACCTGCTCTATTTTCTCTGAAATTTTAGCTGCCCTTGTTATTTCAACACCCAGCTTTTTTAAAGCCAAAAATCCAAATGGAAAACAAAACTAGGCAGTTAAAGATTTGGCGATTTAGTTTACTCTCTAACAAACATCTGGGAATTTGGAACATCTGGGTTGTTTGCTTTGAAACTTTAGTGTTATGTATTAGTAATTATGCCTTATTTATTTTGGGGCATTTGCCAAGTCCTGGTCCAGTTCCAGACTGTGACTGAAAGAAAGCTGCCAATCAAGCAAGTGTAGCAATGACCTTGGGTTTAGCAGCTCATAAACTTTTGTATAAGAACATTTGGAAAGTACTGAAAAATAAAAAGAAGAAAGTAAAAATTGCCCATTTTTTCATCATCAAGTATAGTCACTGTTTTCACATTTTAGTAATATTTCATCTTGTCATTTTTTCCTATATGTAGTCTTGTTAAAACATACTTCTTACAAATATATTATACATATCTTATCCCTATTTTTGTTTTATTATATAACAAATCTGTATTTTCCATGCTAATAATATATTAGAATAGTATCTTAATTACTGTATTATTATATGGCCACATCATAACCTATTTTATAGATTTTTCTCCCATTGTTTATTATTTGGATGGTTTCCAATATTTGGTGGCGTAAATGCTTTTTACCTTAAGATTTTTCTGCATTTGGATATTTTTATTTGGACAGCTATCTAGAGTTGGAATTAAAGGATATTATTTTCTTAAAGGTTTGGGTTGACCAGGTCTTAAAGAGACTCACATCTTCCAGATTTTTTTCCATGAGGACAAAATCAATACCAAAATTATGATAGTGACTTTCAAATTCTTCATTGCCAGCAATTTTTAAAAAATTACCTATCTACTTCATCTTTTAAACTATCAATACTTTTGTCTGCCCAAAGGTAATTGTGCAATATGTGATTTCTATTTTCATTTATTTGCTATCAAAATCATATATCCTAAAGTATATCCTCATCCTCTGACTTCTCTCAAATGACCAAGATGGGCCAGTTTGACTCAAAGTCAGAGTTTTTGTCCACCAGCTTAAACTACCTGCTTTCTTGGTCCTATTAGATTGGACAAGGATCCAGACAGAGTGGCAGGTGAGGGTGGTGAGTTGGAGCTAACTTCTTTAGGAAGAACCAAAGTTTAAGGTAGGGAAAATAGGTATGTTGTTAGGTCAAAGGGCAGAAGCACCATGGTGATTCCGGAATATCTCTATAGAGGATGATTAAACCAGAAGAAAATTTTGTATTTTAATTAAAAAAAGTTCAAAGACAGAGCAGTTCCAAGATTATCCAATGGATCAATAATGTCACCTAGGATCCTAGCTGTTTCTAACTTTCTACTCTACCACGTCTAGCATGCTGGCTTTGTCTTTATGCTTCTGTACTTACGGTCACAAGAAGGCATCACATTCTTGGCCAAAGGAGTCCAAAGGGATCCAAAGCTTCTAAAAATATTCTCAGGAAGTAAGAAAGAAAAGAGTTCTTATCAGATGTCTGTCTCCCTTTTTATCATAAAGAAAAATATTTTCTAGGAGCCCATAGCCAACATGCCCTCAGGTATCACTGGACAGAACTGGATCTTACATATGCATCTGAGTCAATCACTGGCATTTGAGTCTTAGACCAATCAGAGTTCAATCCCTGGGAAAGGGGAAGTAGCCCATCTTCTCTGAGCACTTTGCTGCCATGTACCTAAAAGAATGTGTAGTTTTTTGTTTGTTTGTTTGTTTTGTTTTTATTTAGTAAGGAGAAGGAGTGGATTTTTTAGGGATATAGCATTTGCTAGAGCCAGCATTCTGGTTTGAGAAGCAGACCAGATGATTTCTTTATGCTATTTTTGTGTAACAAACATGTTTATTTTAAATTTTTGAAATTCTTCTTTCTTAGAGTAACTTGTATGTGTATAGGGAGGAGGATGATTAAAATTATGGGGAGCTAAAGTTCCTGAAGCCACTTCATGGCTTCTCCACAGAAGGATGGGGAAACAAGCCCAACCCTCCAAAGTAGTTTAAGTGAAGAAAGAAGGTAATAGACCTTGAAGCAAGATAAAAGAAGTTTAGGGTAACTTCTATGAATTGTGTTGAAGATTATGTGACTTGTCAGAAAGGTTATCTTCTGTTGCATTCTGGGTCACACTGGTATTAAAGTTCAGAGTCAAGGCAGCCAGTAAACAGCTGATAAAGATGAAGAATAGTAGTTTGAACTCTACTAGGTTGATTGAAATATTGGAACTAGTTGATGGAATCATGGGAGTTTGAGATCCCAGGACAGAAATCATAGGTTTCCAGTTCTCTTGCTTGTTTCACACCCCATTAAATTCACTGGGAAGACTTTGAAATTCACAGGATAGCTAAAGAAATTGGGTTACTGTAAGGAGGTGCCATGGTTCTTGAATGTTTTTTTCCTCTCCAAAACTCATGTTGAAACTTAATTCCCAAAGCAACAGTGTTGGGATGTGAGGCCTAATGGGAGTTGTTAAGGTCAGGAATGGATTAATGCCACTATAAAAAGGGCTTGTGGGTGTGGGTTCTCACTCTTCTTGTCTGCTATGTAAGGAACAACATTCCTCCCTGACAGAGGATGCAGCAGTCATCTTGGAAGAGGAGACTGGGCCCTTACCAAACACCAAACTGGCTGGCGCCTTGATCTTGGACTTCCCAGCCTTCAGAACTGTGAGAAATAAATTTCTGTTTTTTTTTTTTTTTTATAAATTACTGAGTCTTGGGTACTCTGTTATAGCAGCACAAAATGGACTAAGATAGGGTGCTCCTAGTTGTTCTCTTGGGATTAGACATCATCTCCTCTGTTATGCATGCCTTGATTTTCAAGGAAATGATTGGTTCTGTCTGTATGGGATCTGTGTGCTCACTCCTGAGGTTATGCTCCTAACCCATAATGTTACAGCTTATGGTCTGATACAATGCATGCATGGTGGTTACATATGAATAATGGAGACTGAATTCACAAGTGAATGAAATTAAATGAACTACAGCATGCAATAAAGGAATTCCCTTTGTTCTTTCAGAAGATTCAGGATAGCCAGAGTAGAAGATTTTAAAGTATACTTATACATGTACAACAAATTTTATTGCACATTCTTCTTTCATTTCTTATAATCCTACTTAAACAAATACTTTATCTCTAAAGCAGTGGAATTTCACCCAGCCTTGAAATTAACAGCTAAGTATTCAAAAAATAAAAAGAACAGATTGTGTTATCAGATTTGTGCCCTAAAACCAACTATCCCCTGCCTCTTCTGTGCAGTTATAAAGACCTAAATATGTTTCCAAAAAGCCTGTTTACTCAATCTGTATGCTAATAAAGATGGAAGTCTGGAATTTGACCTTTCTTATTTAAACACATTTTAGTGGAATATGTTTGGCTTTTTAATCTCAATAATGAGTAAGATAATTTTTGAATCTGAATTGCCAAAAATAAAAATAAAACCTCAAATCAGATTGCATTCAATGTGTTAGACACTCTTAGAAGCCTAGCACATGGTAATATTTATTAATAGTATCACCTTACAATTTATGTCTTTATAGCACATTTATGCCAATTATGAAATTAGATGGTCAAAAAGATATGAACATGGCCAGTGTTACGGGTTTGATTCTTGGCATGGATATGAACTTCGCATAAAATAAATATTATTATAGCTGCATAAGGAACCTTTTAATATTAGGCAAATCATTTTAGAAAGCATACTGGCCAAGATGTCAGATAAGTCAAAATTGGGTCCTGGCTGGACCTTGGATCATTCATTAATTCCTTCTGGGCCTCAGTTTTCTTCTCGAGAAGCTGAATATAATAGTTCTCACCTATTTCATTAGCAGTTTTGAGAGAAAATGAAGTGATTGTGTCAAAGGACTTTGAAGTCTGTAAAGGTTATAGACTCGTGAAGTATTATAATTATTAGTCACAAGAGTCATAGGCAGATTTGGTGAAAGGAGATTACCTATTCATTATCCAGAGAAAAACAAACAAGCAACAGGTCAGTGGAATCATATCCCTGTATGAGGACAGTATTTACACTTTTTATAAGAAAAAAATCATTGATTAAATGTGGTCCATTTGCCATCTTGTCTTAGCCATTATTTCCACTGTGACTTTATCCAAGAAGATGTGAAGTTAAATAGCTCTCAAGGAAGAAAGGATCTAAAATTTGCAGCACATTTAAGAAATAGTGAGAAAAAATAAAACCTAGAGGTATAAAGAGAAAGTGGAAGATGGGAAAGAGATCTATTTTCTGTTAAATAGTGCACATAATCTCTTTGAAATGTGTGTGTGTTGGGAGTGGGTAATGAGGAGGGAGACAAAGAAGGAAGAAATCAGAGCATGCTGTTTTGATCTCTAGGGATGAAGTGGGGCTATTTAATCCCAGATTGTCCTCATACTGTGTACATCTATTGTGCTGTGGTTTAACTCTGAGAGGCAGTTCTGTTGTGTCTGTTAATTTCAGCACTTTGTGACTCCCCTCCCCTTGCTTAAAGGGAATAGTTAGTTCAGTTGATGCACATTTCACCGAATCCACAAATCAATAAACCACTTGGAAAGAAGTAAAGTGTGAATCTTCCTGCATAGTCTCCTGAAGGGAGAGACAAAGCACAGCAATAAGATCTGAAATCCCCAACTGGGAGTTAAGCTGGCTTTTACTTGTCTGGTTTAGCAGATGACGTCAGTTGGCCATGGCTTATGAATGTTATCTCTATAACCCTCTTTCTGTGGGTCTCTCACTTTTCCAGCTGGGAGTCTAAGGGCTGGCTCACAGTTTCATGTCATATCTTAAAAATCAGTGAAGCTTGGTTTTTTTACTTGCAGTGAAACTGAGCAGTGGGACAGGGGCCGATGGATCCATTCCAGCTGCAGATTCTGAAATATGCAGTAGCCTGCTGGGCAAGGCACAAGATCACAGGATATGGCAATCTTTGGGTGCAGTCCAAACCATGGACAAAAACTGATCTTCATCTAGTCATGGGGCACAGAACTGGACTGGGGTTAAGAGGCAGGACTCCAAGAATGTGAGCCAAGGCAGTAGTCCATTTTATCAGCCAAGACTCTTGATTGAAGGCAGCAGAAACTTATGCTGGCTATCTGAAGGAAAAAGAGAATTTATGATAAGTGACTGGGGACTTGCAGGATTGATTAGAGACTGGAAAACTTGGCTTGGAGCAAAAAGCAAGGACACTCACAAAAATCAATTCCCAGTAGATTAAAGAACTTAATGTGAAAGGTAAAATTATAAAGCTTTAGAAGGTAAAGCAGGAAAATAGTTTCATGAAGTGAGAGTTGGGAAGGTTTTTCTTATAAGACACAAAAAACACTATTCATAAAGGAAAAGATTGCCTTTTCTACCACATTAAAATTAAAAACTCTGTATAGCAAATGACTCCTTAAAAGAGTGAAACAATAGAGTAAGAGATAATATTTGTGATACTTACCAACAAAGGTCTAGATCTGAAATACATAAAGGGCTCCTACAAATACGACACATGAAAAAGTCATACAACTCAATAGAAATTTATACACAGGACCTGAACAGGCATTTAACAAAGGAGGAAACTGAAATGGCTAATAAATACATGGAAAGGCACTCAGCCTCATTGATAATTAGGCAAAATAAAACCACAATGAGTTATCAATACATATTCACCAGGTGGCAAACATTAAAACATCAGATCATACGAAGAGAACGGTTTGTGCAAATGCTATGGAAAATTCTTTGCCATTATCTCCTCAAAACTGAACACAAGCACACCCTATGATCCAGAAATTCCACTTTTAGATGTTTATTAATAATAGAATGGATCTATAATAAAATGGAACAAAAAGGTCCAGAATACACCACTATGGCATAAAGATTATTTTGACCAGAAGGCATCTGAGTCCCTGCAATCTCTTATCTGCCAAGAAAACAGAGCCTCCCCAAATAACTCAGAAGAACTCAATTGTCATAAATCCCCTTGCAGAAAGCAACCACAAAAGATTGTCGTCTTATCACTGGAGATGAGAAGTCTCCACACGACCCCTAAACATTGTTTTAAAACTATCACATCTACCATCTAGTCTCCGTTTATCTTTCCTAAAAGTCATTTGTTTTCTCATAAGCACCCTTCTCTTCCTCCCCTTCCGCTATTAAGATAGTATATATGTCTAAAATTCTAACTGCCTCTTTTAGTCATATTTTTCTGTGAACTCTCATACATATGTGACTGTATCTGTATTTTCTCTTGCTAATCTGTTTTTTTTTTTTCAGTTTAATTTGCAGGCCCCCAAATACTGAACCTAAGAGGATAGAGGAAAAGTTTTTCCTTCTAGATTTATAGTTCCTATAGATAGGAACTATAAATAACTTCACAGCAACAAAAATAAATATATTACAGCTACATACAACAACGGAGACAAATATTTTACACTATATAATGCTCTAAAATAGTTAAAGAAACAAAATTAAACTTAATTGTTTAGTCATGAATCTCTAGGTGGTAGAATTATAAAGAAAAGCAAGAAAATAGTAACCACAAAAGTGAGGATTGTGGTTATTTCTAGGATAGAGAGAGAGAGAGGTAGGAAGAGAGAGAGAGAGAGCTATGATTGGGAAAGGGTATATGGGTGTGGAGGGTTGGGGTGCTGGTAATATTTTCATCATTCAAATGAGGGCAAATGACCAGACATAAACATTTCATCCCTGCTAGAGGACTGTTCATTGTGGGAAACTCATGCAGACAGAATCAGTGGCACATAGGCAGCTGTTGGATAACACACTGATATCTATCAGAGCCATACATAAGACTCTGGGACAGGCATCACAACCACTGGGCTTTGGAGTTTTTAAGCTGCAAAATGTCATGACAGACCCTTGGATCAAGCCCTACTCCACCAGATTATTCTTTGTGCTTGGAGGTAGCACCATGCCTTCAAGCCCTGTGACTGGCTTTTAAGCCTTGCATTTGTAGCTCTATGACATAGCAATGAGTTAGTTATAGGACTTGCCAAATCAACATTAATCCTTCCATAGGATATGCAAAAGACTCTAATCCAAGTCTTATAGTTTACCAAGATCAATTGCCTTAAATGCCAGGCTGTGGTCCATTTTAGTGGAGCATTGCAGGATATGCAGATTTTTTTTTTTTTTAGTATGCCAAGTTATAGGGGAATCAGTATTGGGAAAGTTTAACTCTTACATCTGATTTAATTCTCCTACTTTTTTGGTGAAGTTATATTATTGTTTATATTATAATTATTTGCCAAATTTTACTTATTTTTATATACTTTTCCTTATGTATGCCATCTTTCACAATAAAAAAAAAAGAAAGAGAAAATACTGGAATCAGGATGACTCTAGAGGGTATAGTGCCTACACCACTGCCAAGATCCCAACAATCACAGCCTGGTGCTTAGACTGCTATGACATACTTGAATTACTCACTCTTGACTCAAAAAGTCCCAGAACAGAGGGGAATTACCTGAGGCAGTGATAGCCTTCAAATGCTATCCTATCCTGCCATTGGGCAGCTTATCCTAGAGGTCACAGAACAGAAATGTTCACAGACCAAATTAAGATGCTCTAATAACATGATTTATCAAATCAAAGCAAATTTAAATGTACAGTGAGAGGGATGGGGTAAATTAACTCACTTAGGATAAGGGTACGTGAGATGGAAGGACCACACCATCTGAATCTTAGGGTATGCAATGTTCTTATATCCTGTCTCTCTGTCTGCTGCATCAGTCTTCCAAAGGTATGGGTATAAGGACCAGAGTTGAGATTTGAGCAAAGGAACCCAGAAATGGATGATACCTTGGGCCAATGACGCACATTTTCTCTATGGCAGACACACAGGGACAAGTACAACTGGCCATGGGTGGAGCTTGCTAACTAGCCTGAGGAGCAACCAGGGGTTTTTATTTGTTTTTTGGGCCAGAAACACATGGAGCCAAAATGAGTGTCACCAATGAGTGATGAATTTAAGCCTCATGAATAGTAAGTGCTCATGTATTGTGTATACTGAATATTTAGTGCGTCTTGTATATTCAGTCTCACTAGTGTGTAGTATCCAAGTGCTTCATGAATATTAGACATCTGTTGGTCATTTCATTCCTCTTTGTTTTGTTTGACACATACCATACTCGTTAGCTTCTTATCTTATGCTTACCACCCTATAAGTTCATTTTTTTGTGTGTGTGTTTTTTGTTTTTATTGCAAAATATTAATTAAGGGGGTTCAATGCCTTGATTACAAGGATATCTTGTATAATGCTTAAGTAAGGGCTTTAGGTGCAGCCATCACTAGAATAGTGTTCATTGTACCCAATATATAACTCTTTTCTCTCCTCCTCTGCTCTATGGGACTCCTTCCAGTGTCTGGCCGCAAGCAGAAGCCCAAACTACCTGATCTCACCAGCAATGGTGTCACAGGCTGAGCTTCCCTGCCCACTATCCCACCCCAGACAGAAAGCGTGACTTTCATTCGGGGGAAGGGGTGCTCCATGAATGTGCTGCCGCTCGGATGCCTACTGCACTCTCCTTTAAGTTCTGTCCATGTATGCTCCCTTACTTCCCAAGATTAGTTCACAAATCTCCCCTCTATCCCCCCCAGCATCATGTTCGAGTCCTGGGGGTATGGGATCCAGCCTGCAGACCCGTCTCATGGTCCCCCAAGATCAATCCCTAATCATGCCAGAGTGAAGCATGCTGGTCCTGAATTGCCCATAGAGTGCTCATGCAGGCTTATAATCCCTCTGCTTTAAGGTATGCCCTGCTCTGCTGGAGCAGCATCCTGAGCATCCCTTGGTCTTTAAGAGGAAAGGTGTGAGCCCCATTTTCTGTGGAAGCCACTGTGTGGTGGGGGTACCAGCAGAGGGGAAGCAGTTGCTCCTGAGAACCCTGGCTCAGTTGTCGCTCGGGTTACCTGTGCTACTCGGCAGCAGTGAGCAGGGGAAAGGGTAAGGGAGGAAAAGAGTCTGAATGGAGGAAAGCTATCACTCTGGTCATCTCTGTCCCTGTCCTTGGAAGGCAGCCTACCTGGAATGTTCAAGCTCTGGGATCACACAGATTTCCTCGGACCCACCAGCCCCTGCCACGTCAGTCTGAGCAGAAGTTGGGAAATGTTTGTGTGAGGATGAGTGACATGAAAACTAAAGGGCTGAAGCTCCCTGGGGAGGACAAAGGCACATAATGGATGGAGAAACAATATGGCACCCATCATCTCAGCAGGGCATAAATTTCCCTTTGTGAAGGTGTCCCCCCCATGTACAAGCAGGAGATTAGCACTCTTATTCTCAGAGATGAGTTTGCATAAGCAGATCTTACTAAAAAAAAAATTAATCTTCTATTAACTCTCCCATATATTTCCTAGTCACTTCCCCTGATTTATCATCCCTTGAAGCTCAAACATCCTATTCTTTGTTAAAATGGTGTAAGCCCCATAGTCTAACTGCTTTTTTGAGTTTCACTTCTTTCCTGTGAACTCTCATGTGCATAAATATTAACAAAAATTGTGTACCATTTCTCCTGTTAATCTTTCATTTCTTAGTTTAATTTTGAGGCTCCCAAGAGAAAACTAAGAGGGTAGTGGAAAAGCTTTTCTTTCTGAACCAGGCAGATGTTATAACATTTAAAGGAAAAGTGAAAAAAGCACAAACCTATCCGGCAAGAAAAGGAAGTTGAAATGAATTGCCAATGCCGGCAAAAGCTATGTTTTTCTCTGGAGTATAGGAAAATCAATTAAATCTCTACCAAATCGGATGGAATTTACATGTCTGTCAGTTACCAACAACTCAAAGGGGCTACAAAAAATAGCTCAAAACAGATGCAAGGATAGAATCTGATGACCTGGTGCTGTATGTAGACAATGCATAGTTTTACACTAAAACACAATTTTTTTCTATAATATGCAAAATAGCTAGTACTAATTTTTGTTGACTTCTCAACTGTTAGTATTTTCTTGACTCAAGGCTTTAACAGGCCCTTCTATGTCAGGGTTTTATTACTAGAAAGACTTTTAATATTCTCAAGGTTAATGTGCCGAAGGTTTGAGGAGTTTGGAAGGGCAATTCGAGAAGCCCTTAGGGTTGCTTGAGATTGGATTTTAGGTGCTAGTTTTTTTGAGAACTGGGAAATCAATTACTATGCCACCTTCCTGGATGTCAAGAATGGCCACTGTTTCACACAATGCCTGCCAAGTAATAAAGCAATCAACATTTCCCCATTCAATAATTTTTCATACCACTGTCCAACGTGACATTCTCTTTAGAGAAATCACTGTATTTGAAACCTGTTCCTGAGGTATTTAGAATTTAAAAAATGCTCATCTTACATATTTTGGCAATGCTGATCTGTTTGTGTTACCCCCAAGGTGTTATTTACTGCATATGCTGTTTCTGGGGGATTCTGTATTTGCAAATATACCTGTGTCTTTGTCAGTTTGTGCTGCTATAAGTAAATACTATAGGCTGGGTAATTTATAAATCATAGAAATGTCTCACAGTTCTGGAGGCTGAGAAGTCCAAGATCAAGGTGCTGGCAGGTTGGGTGTCTAGTGATGGCTTTACATTGCTCCAAGTTGGCACCTTATTCCTGCTTCCTCCAGAGGGGATGAATGCTGTGTTCTTATATGGGGAAAGAGCAGAAAATAGTGAACATACTCCCTCAAGCCTTTTCATAAGGGCCCTAATCCCATCCTTGAGGGCTCTACCCTTATGACTCAATCACCTCCTAAAAGTCCCACCTCTTAATACTATCACATGGCCATGAAGTTTCAACACATAAATTTTGGGGACACATTCAGGCCATAGCATTCTGTCCCTGGCTTCTCCCAATTCATGTCCTTCTCACACACAAAATACATTCATTCTATCTCAATGGCTCTAAAAGTCTTAACTCTTTCCAGCACCAACTCAAAAATCTAAAGTCCAGAGTCTCATCTGAATTAGATGTGGGTGAGACTCAAAGTAAGATTCATCTTGAGGAAAATTGCTCTCCAGCTGTGAAATCTGTGAGGTCAAATAAGTTATGCACTTCTTAAATCCAATGATGAGACAGGTATAGGATAGATATTCCCATTCTAAAAGGGAGCAACAGGAAAGGAGAAAGAAGTAACAGGTCCCAAGTAAGTCCAAAACCCAACGAGGTAAACAACATTAAATCTTGAGGTTTGAGAATGACATTTGACCCCATGCCCCACCCTCTGGACATACCGGGACAGGGTTGGGCCCCCAAGACCCTGAGGGTCCCTTCCCTCACATCTTTGCTGGGCACATCCCACCCGGCAGCTTTCATGGATCAGAGTTGGGTACATGCAGCTTCACTTTTGATGACAAAATACAAAACAAATCGGAGGTGGTAAGGGAGAGTAAACTATGGAGATGTATTGAGTTAGATGCCTGATTGCCCTTAGGCAACTGTATTTTTGTTTTGTGCCAACTTCCCTTTGAACCATCATTCCTTTTTTATAACCGGGTATAAATAAATGACTTGACCTCCTTCTCTACTCAGGGAATGGGGTTTATTACCAGTTCATTACCACCTTCATACAAGCTTAACTCCTTATTTTTCTTTTTTTAGGCATGTTTCTTTTTAAAGCTTATCTTTCATTGCAGCATGAAAGAATTATCCGTTCCTTGAGAAATTCCAAGCATGAATGTGTAAAAGGAGGCAGGAGGGGCCCTTACTTTAAAGAAATCAAAATAATGTCGTGTAGGAGCTGATCTGGTTTGGGTCAAGTAAAACCCAGCAGCATTGACCTCTGAGGAAATACAAGGAAGGGATAATAGGGCTATACCACTCAGTGTGAATTAGGGTAGTTTTCATAACTTTCAAAAGCCTGTTTTCTCATCTATCCAAGGGTCAACAAACTATTTCTTTAAAGGGAAAAATAATATTTTAGGCTTTGTGGGTCATGGAGTCTCTGTTGCAACTATTTAGTTTTGCTGTTGTATGGCAAAATAGCCATAGACCATACATAAACTATTGGGTATTCTGTGTTACAATAAAACTTTACAGACAACAACAGGGTGCAGGACAGATTTGGCAGGTCTGATTTGGCCCACTGGGCTGCCATTTGTTGACACTGATCTATAAAGTGGAAATAACAATAAAATCCAACTCTTCAATTGTTGGGAAGATGATATGAGGTACTACATGTAAAAGGTTTAGTATAATGTTTGAATCATAGCGAGCACTTTTGTTAAAAAGATAATTAAAAAAAGATAAAATCATGATTTTAATACAGATATAAAATGAATGGATGTTATAGATGTTACCCATTATCAGTGAGGGAATCAGGCAGATATTATAGCTGGCTCAAAGAAGATGTAAAAGAAAAAAACCCAGAGGTTTACAAATCAGAAATTATAAATTAATTTGCAAGTTGACACAAAAGTGGGTTGGTGGAGAGACAAGTTGTCTCTCTACCAGATTATTCATTTGTATATTCATAGTCAAGACGTTTTTTTATTGCATATAGCTTTCTACACCTTATAGAGTTGAAAAATAGTTCAAAGGTGATGAAAAGCCAGAATTAGATGACCCAAAATAGCATGCTCTAAAAAGTGCAAAATATTCCACTTATTTGCTTATTCCAAGCAATTTTTTTTTACACCCTCAAACTTAGCTATTATTATTACTGAGATGTTAACTAGGGTTACCCTGTCTTCTGAGACTGAAATGGAGTTGACTTAAATCCCCATCTGTGTGTTGCAAGGGATTGAGAGGCTAGCTCATGTTTCCTTCAAATTGAGATTGAGTTGAAGTTCTTGATTCTTCTGAGTTCTATGTGTGGATTTTCTCACTGAAGTAACCTTATTTGAGATGCCTTCCCAATGACTCCATGCCTGAGCTACGACCAACCAGAGGCTGTATGAATGCGTGGGGCAATAGAACATTTACTTCCCAACAATGCAAACAGCTTAAAATTACAACAGCTCCATTGCCTTCCCTGTCATTAGAGATTTCTTACTGGTTGGCTTAGTCTGTTCAGGCTGTTATAACAGAATACCATAGACTGGGTGGCTTATAAACAACAGAAATTTATTTCTCAACGTTCTGGAGGCTGGGAGTCTGAGATCAAGGCACAGGCAGATCTATCTGGTGATGGCCACTTTCTGGTTCATGGATGTCTACCTTTCCATTGTGTCCTCACATGGCAGAGGGGCAAGGGAGTTCTCTAGGGTCTCCTTTATAAGATCACCAATCCCATGCCTAATCATCTTCCAAAGGCCCCATCATATTAAGGATGGGTGGCTTTTGACATAAGGATTTTGAGAGGACACAAATGTTCATTCTATGGCGCTGACATTTCTCTGGAGGCTATAGCCAGCCTGTTTCTCATCTCTTTCTCTCCTTCTCTCTCCCTGCCTACCTTCCTTTCTTTCACAGTCTTGAATTCTTGTTCATTTATTATGTTAAACAGTTTAGTGATCTCTTCATTTTACTGTCTCTTTAGAAATAATAATTTGGTAGTCTACCTTTAATATTCGAAGTGACCCATCTGCCAAAATACATAGTGGAGTAATTCATAGATCCTCTGCTGAGCAGAACTTACTGTGATCATTTATCAACTGCAATTTTAAATGGAAGTTCTTTCTTTTATCATCATCATCAATCATCATCATCATCACTAGGATGAGGTAAATCAATGAATGGTACAAATAGGAATTTTGTGGATAAGCAGTTACTTCTGTTGGCCACTATTTGGCTTTTCATGTTTGTTACCTAGCATTTCTCTACTTTTCCATTTTTTTAAAAATCTTCCTACACAAATAAGATATATTTTAAACTCTGAAATGATATCCTCTGTCCTTGACAGGGAAATCACAGGACACATGGAAGCAATGCCAACTTTCAACAAGGCAGCCAGAGTGCTCAGGTGTTGGGCCACCTCCCAGGGTTGCCCAGGCATTTTGAATACTAGAGGCCAGGTAGGTCTGCCTAAGCTGGCATTGAAATAGTTATGCAGAGGAAATTAGCTGGAGATTGTGCCATCTCTCTTTTCCATAAGGAAATCAATGATAGACTTTTGACAGCTTGAGGAAGTTCAGCCTTGGGCCTAAAAGTTGGAAGATGGAAAAACAGGCCTTTTAGGTTTAGTGGTCACTAACCTAGCAACTGGAATTTGACTATTAGTTATGGTTGGTGTAAAGAAAAATTGTGAATGACTTTTGAATTTTAGTAAGTATCCTGACTAGGTCATCTCTTTATGTTTGCATTTGTCTGTTACTAGGCTATTTTGCAATAATATAAATTGAGAAAACTGAAAATAGTGCAACTAATTTCTGTTCTTAGAAATGCAAATTGTGTTCAACGTGTGTTCAGGTTGGACTCTAAAGTAAACTGGTGTTGCGAGTGATGGGGAGAGGCTGTAAATACAGATGAAGCTTCATTTGCTTGCCCACCAGCTACTCACCTCCTGCTGTGTGGCCTGGTTCCTAACAGGCCATGGACTGGTACCGGTCCATGGCCCAGAGGTTGGGGACCACAGCACTAAGGAATAAATTTGCTTGACAGAGTGAAGGAATGGCAAGAAGGCTAGTGTGATGGCCACTACAGTATTTCCATATCATATGCACTTATTTCAATGTGATATTGACACTCCTTTCATTGAGGGGGCAGTCTATACCCTTTTCTATTACACCTAAGGGGTTCAATAAAGTAGAGGTGAAATGATACTATTTGACTTCTGAGGCTAGATCATAAACATGTCATGCACTTGAACTTTGTTCTCTTGGGGCACTCATTCTTGGAGCCCAGCCACAAAGTAGTGAGAAAGCCCAGGCCATACAGGGAAACCACATATAGCCAGCATCAGTCACCAGATGTGTGAGTGGTGAGCCTTCAGACGATTCTAGCACCTCACCATCAAGTCACCCTCACAACCCCCACCCCAGCCTCCCAAACTTCCCGACTGGGGCTTCCGACATTGGGGAGCAGAGGGGTGGAGCAAATCATTCCTGCTGTGCTCTCTTCGTGATTCTAATCAAAGACTCTGTGAGCATATTACACAAATGTTGTTTCACACCACTCAGATTTGGGGCAGTTTGCTGTGCAATAATAGTGTCCAAAACATCCAATGGCTAAAGTTGAGTAAGTGAGGGAGACAGTTGGTAGAGGTGAGTTGAGAATGGTATTGACAAGGGGGCAGAAAATATAGCATATTATAGGCCACGGTATAAGAATAATAATCAGCAGAACAATAAATAAATAAACTAATGAGTAATTACCTAATTATTTGGAAGGATGGACTTTTAAAAGAGAAAAACTAGCATGATCACAATTAGGAGGTTATGTGGTAAAGCGAAAAGATTGTGGAGTTGAATCCCTATACTACCACTTGGGTCATAGAAATGCTTTGGGTCATAGAAAAATTATTTTAATATTTTGAGCTTTATTTTCTTATCCATAAAATAAGGTGATGGTAGGAGGATTAAATGTTTTAATATTTATAGTAGCTATCCAGAATTTATTAGTTTTCTTCTCTGCTCCTTTTCATGCTTTGAATATATTTGGCTGCCTATCACACTGAAAGGGATTGAATTTAATCTGTCTCTCCATTCAAAAGAATTGGAGCCAGTGGATAGAAGAGACACAGAAGCAGGCTTAACTCTGTATAAGGGTGCATAGTATAATGATTATTGAATACAATTACAGAGACTGAAACTGACTCTCTATTTACTAGCTTTGTGACCTTGGACAAGTTACTTAAACCTTGTAAGACTAATTTTCCTAATTAGTAAAAATGATGTTAATTATAGGACCCGTCTCATGAGTTTCTATTAGATTTAAATATAGTAATCTATAAAATGTACTTAGCATGGTGTTTGACACTCAATATTAACCAACCATTTACTCCTAGTTAGAACAGGAATGCCTTATGAAGATTAACTTCCCTTACTAGAAATGTTAAGGAAAATATTGGATGTTTATCTTAAGAGGAAATTTTTTCATTGACCAATTCCAAATCTAAATTTCTTTCTAGGTTCCTCTTATGAGACCCTGGTTTCCTTTGATTAGTTACTATATCAATCAGATTTTTATTTTCATCTTGTGCATTTTGTCCTAATTTATGAGATTGTGTCAGTTGAGATCGGATGAATTTTTCTGTAATAACAAAAAAATCCCCAAGTCTTAGTGACTTAGCTCAACAATAGTTTATTTATCATTATAATTGCATTTCCATTGGGGGTTTGCCTAGAGCTGAGGGCAGGATAGGAGTGTGGTGAGTTTCCACTCATTAGTTATTCTTGGATCCAGGTTGATGGAGTGGCCACCATCTTGAATATTGCCATTCCTGGTGCCAGAAGGAAATGAGAGCCATAAAGCAATACTTGCCTATCTGTGGCAAAAGATCAATTTTTATTTATTTATTTTATTTGTTATCTGTCATGCACTAATACTTTTGTAAAATATGATAAAAATAAATTACAGATAACATGTTTGGACATTGCAGCAATGTTAGATTACCATAAAGCTTTTTAAATGCGTATTTCCATTTTTGTACTTACCTTGTCATGGACTAGGAAAAAATAGTGTGTGGACTGGGACCAATTTGTAGTCCACACTTGGAAGAGTGCTGATCTCGAGGGTCTCACACTGGTAATTTAATATTCTGGCCTAAGAATAATGTATATTATTTCCTCTCAAAACTTGTTGGCCAAAACTAGTCGTATGTTCCCTCCTCCAACCATGAAGAAGTCAAGGATTTCAATCCTGTTAAGTGCCTCAAAGCCATGAGTTTGCAGGACAGAGGGGACGTGGGGCAGTTAAAGGAAATATTGAACATCTCTAAAGACTACCATACTGATCACAAGAGCCCCCCCCCCGGCCTTTTTTAAAAAAATAAAATACAAAATTCTAGGTATAAATTTGGGGAGACTATAATACAGGAGGACTAGGATGAGTAATAGGACTCAGTCCTTTTTGTTTTTTTAATTTCCTAGTTGATTTAGTTCTTCATGGGAACTATTCCCTAGGTGAAAAGCATAAAATCATTTCATAGATCATGAAGGAAATTTTATACCATCTTGTATTACTAGTCCAGATCTTCTGAGAACTAGGTACAAAGATAGAATTAAATGTGCATGGATTTTATTAGGGGAAATGCTTGTGTGAATGGAAATAGAGAGGGAGCAAAAATAAAACCGGGTGGTCCATCACCATAATCTAAGACTGATCCTAGGTTAAGGGGGAAGAGAGAAACTTGGTCAAGGCATTGTATAGTACTGTGCAATCTAAGAAAGACTCAGCAAGGTCACTGAGGAGAGTTTTAGCCAAAGTAGAAGACATTCGAGTACTATGGAGTATTACATCTTCAGGAGTGGATCTGCCATTCTCATCTCTGCTCAGGCATTGTCTGTGAGTAGCCTTGACATAAACTAGGCAATAGATTTCAAAGCCTCAAAGCTTAGGCTCTTGGTCACATTCTCTCCTTGTAGGGGAGGTTGGTAAAGTGCATGCCCATGGCTGCCACATGCCTGGTCTCGTCTCCTGCCTTCAGTGATTTAAAATATTTATTCCCATTTTATGAATTAGTTACTGAGGTCAAGGGAACTTAATGAATTAAGGTGTTGGCACAAGGTTCCAGAGCTATTAAATTTGAAACTAGGGACCAGCCCCACTTGTACTCTGCTGTCTCTAGTGATATACTCATGGTTTCCCTAATTGAAAATATTTTTAGTAGATATTAAATTATTTTTAATTTTTAATCTGCCAACCACTTCTCCTTTCTGCTGGAAGCAGCACTTTCTTTTTTTCAATCATGAAATAGTATAGGATCCCATCTGTCTGACCACTATCAGGCTATCTAGGAATAAGCATCTACTCAAGCTGGGCCAATTATGTTCTTCCCTGGGACTTTCAAAGCTTGAACACTCTCTAAGTGCTGAGAGTATGAGGCCGGGGAGCTGTTGGCAGTCATGCTTCCCATTGTGGTGTAAGTTAGTCTCAGACAATGAAATCAAAATGTACAAAGAAGCAGAGGTGAGAGACGATGAGTATAGTTTCACTTGTCCTTAAGGCTTAGCTGCACTCTGTTGTCTTCTAGCTCTTATATAAGATACCTCAGTATCCTTCCAATAATTATCTTGCCTAAACTGCAAGATAGTTTCTTTCATTTGCAACCAAGAGACCATGACTAATACAGTTCCTCAGAAATGCAGACTTTGAGATCTGTCATTGTAGTGCTAGTACGATATTGTGATTATGCTTTTTCTACTTTCTACTTTCTTTTCTGTTTTAAAAAAATGCCCTTGATCAGCTGTCAGGGACAAGTGATTAACACCTAGACAGAAAGCAGATGGTTCAGCCCAGCATTGGGAAGGCAAGGAAGTATGGTATACCAATGAGCCATTAGAAACTCATTACTTCTATAATAAAGGGATTGATCCCTTTCTTAAAATTCCCACCTAGCTTCACAATTAACCCATGTGCAATTAAATGCTGATAGCATTGGGTGTTCACTGATAAATAAACATTGTATTTATGAAGGGAAAAAGAGAGAGATTAACAAGCCAAGAATATTGAATGAATTTAAGTTTTAAAAAATCATAAAACAAGTAGATTTTTGGTGTGATTAAGCATAGAACTGATATTTTGAATACATGTGTCATTGGTACATGCTTCAAAGAGTCTGTCCCTTGAATAACTAAAACCTAAAAATAATTTTTTGTAACATCCCAAAGTCAGGTGGATTACATTTTAGAGGTGAGAATAGCTTGAGTCAGAAGCTGGATTGGTGCCCACCTTGAACTCAAACAGGGGTATGATCCTTTACCTGATAGGTTCTTTGGGTCTCAGTTTTCCAGATCTTTGAAATGGGACTAGTAGAATAAATGATCTCTAATGACCTCTGTAATTCTATAATCCTCTGATTTAAAATAAAGTTCTATTTTTGAGAGGATATGATTTCTATCTCTCATATTTGGTTCCATTTCATATATATAAAATGGAGGCCTAGGGGAAAGGAATTCCTCAAAAACTGATTTATGTGATTAACTGTACACCTCGGTAAATTCACTGAAAATCATTTAATTTGTACACTTAAAGTGGAGTAAAGGCATGATATGTAAAGTATACTTCAATAAAGAAAAATGTCATTAAAAAAAAAAGTAAAGTCACTAGGAGTCTTAAGAGAGGTGTTACCCAAGAGAACCATGACCACACATAGAGTTTGAAATTTCACCAATAAAATCTACCAGAATTGCCTTGTTCATAATAGTATTGGCTTTTTAATCAATATTTTATAAATTAGTTTGGATTCTTCCCAACTGGTTAACAAAGAAGCAACATTCTTCTAAGAAATCACAGATGTCTCTCTGGTTAGTTGTAAGTAAATCTATAGGTCTTCTATTTTGTAACATTACTCCTGTTAGAGAGGTGATCTGTTCTTGGAGTATATTAATTTGTTCTGCTAGGTTTATGACTAATTGATTTCTAGAGAAAGTTATTGGGTTATAAATATAGAGTTAAGGAGGCCTCTGGTTCCAGTACCAATTCCAGCAATAATTCCAAGGACTGCTAAGACCTTCACCACTCCTTTCTTAGTCCTATAACTAGAGGTAGACAAAGGGAGTGGGATGGGATCAGTGGTAATGGTTAAATTAGGGATGATATGTACTAAAGTACAAGTACCAGTCTAGTTAATAGGTAGGCAAAGATATATGTTAGTTCCATATAGAAAATAGGCTTTATCATTTGGGGAAAGATAAGGGGTAAGGATTAAGTAAAACCATTTATGTTCTCCATAGACTCCAAGATAGATGGAAGCCATACTGGCCATAGTTAAGTGGTTGAGGCAGGGGCAGAGTGGACATATTACATCTCCAAATCAGGAGTAATTAGAGTGGTCAAATCTAAGTTCTCTGGATAAGAAAGTACTCTAGTATTTGAGGCAATTGGGAGCATGTAAGTGTGTGTGGTAAAAGAAAGTGGGTTGGCAACAGTTTTTTAGCTTGGAGGCAATGTGAACACAGTGATGAGGAGCAGTGGTAAGATATAAGGGGTGGGGAGACATACATTGAGAATGCCTGAGACTTGAGTTTGGGTGAGGTGGTGTCCCTTTCCCTGGCAGGAGGTTGGGAGTTAAATATACTGTTTGGTAGGGTTCAGAAAGAAAGTGTGGTTGCAGGAATAAAGAGGAGCTTGGCCAAAGTTTAGGTTGAAGAAACAAAAGGGAGCTGGTAGTTGAAGTTAAACATTAGAAAATACAGGTCCTTTGATAATAACATCTGGAGCCTTTGGAAGTAATTGAAGTAAATTTTTGTTTATCTAGGATTAGAGGGTGATAGTGAGATTGCATCCATCACAATGGGATAAGTAGTGGGAGACTCATTTTTGAGTTGGGACCAGTATGTAGGGGACACAGGGATGACTACAAGCAATTTTTGAGGGAAGTGCTGGTGCATATCCAGCAATTGGAATAATTTACTTTGATTATGTTTAGATTGCTGTAATAATATAAAAACTTCTTGGACCATAGACAGATAGGGGTGTTGTGAAATACTTGTGGCTGAAGATGTAGAGAGTGGGACTATTATTAGGGTTTGTATCATGGGAAGAGAAGAGATTGCTCTGGGACATAAGCTGGGTTGTGGCAACATTCATAGAAAGACGGGAAAAGTATAAGGAGGAAGACAAGGAAAATAAGGAGCCATGTATACCACAGCATATTATTGAAGCACACGGTTTTGGGGACTTCTGTCAAGTGAATCTTAGGCTGGTATTGGTGACGGACTGGCAGGTGTAGGCCAGCGGATTTCCTGGGAGTTTGCAGTGGGTGGAAGTAGATTTCTCTGGAGGATCAGTGGGTTTAATTCGGGAGAGATGTATCCAAGGACAGAATTCCCAGAAATTTAGTTTCAGTGGGAGTAGTGAGAATTACTTGAAAAGGACATTTCCATGAAGGTTGGAGAGGCCCAGTTTTTCCTGGAAAATCTTTAAGTAAGACCCAGTCTCCAGGCTGTAAGTGTTGAAGTCCCTTTAAATTAAAGGGTTGAGGAAGGTGAGTATCTGTATATTCCCGAAGGAGTTGTGGAATAAACTCGACAGCTGGCAAGTAAGTACTGAATGGAGGTGGGGAAATTGAGTGAAAGACAATAGGAGAATTGAATGTCTGTACATAAGTTCAAAAGGGCTAAGAAATAAAGGTGTTCTGGGGGAGATGTGGAGTCTGAAAATAGCATAGGGAAGGAGTTTATTTAGCTTTAATGTTGTTCTAAGGAAAGCTTTGTAAGCTGATGTTTGAGGGTTGAGTGAGCTTTTTCTATTTTTCTGGAGGTTTAAAAGTGATAGGCTGAGTGCAATTTATAAGAGATACTTAGTGCTTCCAAGACCTATTGGGTGATTTGAGAAGTAAAAGCAGGGTAATTATCACTTTGGAGAGAAGTTGGGAGTCTAAATCAGGAAATTATGTCTTGGAGAAGAATACAGGTAACTTTAGAGGCCTGTTCTGCTTTAGTGGGGAAAGCTTTTAAACAACCTAAAAGTGTGTATATTAGAGTTAAAGGGTATTTATATCCCTTGTGTGGAGGCATATGTGTAAAGCCTAAATGCCAATTTTGTCTAGGGAGATTACCTTGGAGCTGATGGGTAGGAAGAGAATGGGGAGGTTTGAAGTGGCCCTGAGGACTGACTTGTCAGCAAATAGAACAGTCCTTAGAGATATTTATTAATTTCCTTCTAAGCTTTGACAATAAAAGAGTGAGGACAGGAGGGTTTTCAAGGTTCAACTTCCTATGTGAATTGAGTTATGAATATGGTGAAGGATGGAGTTTTCTTGTTATGTGGGTAGAATAAATTTGTCTTTATAAAAAAGCTAGGGTCCATTTCACATGGCCCTTGCTTGTATAAATTGGGAAGTTTCTGCAGCTGAGTAGTTTGGTGACAGTGTTTGAAATCAAAGGTCTTTAGTAGCTGGAAAAGGAAGCATTGTTGTCCATTTAGTCTCTCTATTTGCTCTGTTATTTCCTAGGGCATCAAGGGAATGAGAGTACTGGTGTGCCTTGCAATGGATAATGACTATTTGTTTGAGTAATTGAGCTATTTGAGTTGTATGATAAGGTTAGCATGTTTGACAGAAGTACCTTGAGAAGTGAGGAGTCCCTGCTCTTTTCAGATAGCTGCACGAGAGTGTAGGATATGATAGGCATATTTATAATCAGTGTATATGTTAAGTTTTTCATCTTTACCTAGTTGTAAGGCCCTGATAAGGGCTATTAGCTCTTCCTTTTGAGTGGAGGTGCCAGACGGCAAAGAAGCACTCACACTTGTATGAATAATTGTAATAATAGAATATCCTCTTTTTTATGGTCATCTTGGATGTAGCTACTTCCATCAGTGTACCATTTATGATCTGGGGAGAGTAGTGGGGAATCAAAGAAGTCTCCCTGATTCAAGTGGATCATTCTAAAACCTCTAAGCAGGAGTGCTCTCGGGGCTCAGGAGAAATGGAAAGCAGAGTAGCCAGGTTTAAGGCTGAACATGGGAGAAGGGTAATAGAAGGGATAATTATAAGTAAGTTTTGGTACTGAATAATACATCTGGAAGTAAGGAAGTGATAAGTTATTTTGTTTAAAACATCAAGAACCTTATGAGGGATATAAACCTGAATTTGTTGTCCATAAGTAAGCTTGTTAGCTACTTGGACGAGGAGGGCTTTAGCTGCCAGGGCTCTTAAACAGGATGGCTATCCCTTAGCAGTATTAACTAAATTTTTAGAAAAATAAGTGACAGCCTTAAAATCAGGCCTGATTTTTGTCCTAATATTCCAAGAACAACTTTCCCCCATTCATGAGTATACAAACGGAAAGGTTTGTTAAGAGTAGAAAATGCTAGAGCTGGAACTTCTACTAGTGCCATTTTTAGGTTCTTAAAATCTTGTTGAAGGAGATTTTTAATCTAAAGGTTCTTGTTCTGGGCCCCAGAAAGCCTCATGCATAGGTTTGGCAATGAACCTATATTGGGGAATCTACATACAGAAGTAGTAGCCTGTCAACCCAAGAAAAGATTTAAGTTCCCTTTTGGTTGTGGGGGATTTCATAGAAGAGGTATGTTGTTTGTGCTGGGTGGTGATAGTTCGCTTTTCAGGAGATAACAGGAATCCCAGGTAAGTGACTGTGGGTTGATTAATCTGAGACCTTCCTAGTGAAAACTGGTATCCTCTATGTGCTAAATGTGTGAAAAGAGTGATAGTGTTGTTGACTGAAGTAGGATTATCAGGACTACAAAGGAGGAGATCGTCAACATATTGGACAAGTGAGCTACTGGGTAGAGAAAGTATAAGTCCTGGGCTAAAGCCTGTCCAAAGAGGTTGGGGTTATCTTGGAACCCCTGGGGTAAAGGAGTCCAGCTGAGCTGTTGTGAATGATTTGTGTCAGGGTTGGTTCAGGTGAAAGCAAAAAGGTCTTGGGAATCAAAAAAGAGAGGTACAGTGAAGAAGCCATCTTTGAGGTCAAGAACAGTGAAAACTTGTGTATTGGGTAGTGTAGTACTAAGCAGAGTGTAAGGATTGGGGATCACTGAATGTAAGGAGATAAGAGCTTATTAATAGTAGATAGGTCCTAGACTAGGTGGTAGGAACCATCAGGTTTCTTACTGGGAGGATGGGGGTATTATAGGGAGAGTTGGTGGGGCAAAGAAAACCAGACTGGAGAAATTTAATAATAAGAGGCTTGAGTCCCCTAGGTCATCTAGCTTAAGAGGGCACTGAGCTCTGCAAGGGAAATGAGTAGGGTCTTTAAGGGAGATAGAAATGAGTGTATTTGTTGTCCTTTTCCTGGGGTACTACTGTCTTATATCACAGGTGGTACTTGTTGAGATACCTTGATAGGAACAGAAAAGGGGAGGTCCTGGGGATGATCTAATAACACCTTTCCTAAAAACCCAAGGAAGGGAACCTGAGAGGTCAGAAGAAATTGAGTGTTTAATCTTACCATAAGATCTCTTTCCAACAATGGGGTAGGTCAATTGGGAAGCACTAAAAAGAATGAGCAAAGACCAGATCTCCCAGCAAGCAGGGGAACTGTGGAGTACACAGGGAGTTTTGTATTTTATCTTTGACTCCAATCATGGAGAGAAAGGAGGGTAGTAGAGGTCCCAAAAATTCAGAAAGAGCAGAGTAAATGGCTCTGTTATCAATTAAAAAATTCATTTGCTTACCTGAAACAGAGAGAGTTATCCTAGGCTTGGCCATCTACATGTTGTCAAGTGGAGCTGGTTCTGAAGCTGAGGTCCATCAATCAGACTAAAGCAGTCCCAGAAGATCCTCGGACATCAAGAGGTCTACTGGTTTTGGAAGGCAAGTGTGGTCCCCAGCAAAGGAAGGTTTGATAAATTTAGAAAGAGGTTTGGCTTAAAAAATTCAAGATAACAGAAGAAGAAGCTTCTGCTGATCAAGAGGTAGAAGATGAGTTCCCAAATGCCATTAAGAAAACTATTGAGAAGAAAAGATACCTGTTTGAACAGATTTTTAGTGAAGACAAAAGTGACCTATTCTGGGAAGATAAGTGAAGTATTTCAAGAATGGAAAAACAAACACCGCATGTACTCTGTAATAATTTGGAACTGATTTATGGGCACTCATGGGCACAGAAAAAAGTAAAAATCATTGAAAATAAAGATGGGGAGTGTGGGAGGAGAGGAGGGATAAAAACCTACCTAACAGGTACAATGAATACTGCTCAGGTGATGGGCACACTTATAGCCCTGACTAAAGCATTATAAAAACTATCCATATAGCAAAACATTTGTACTCCCTTAATATTTTGAAATAATTTTAAAAAATGTTTCATCACTTTGAAGAAGGCAGAAATGAGCCAATACAGAAAAGAGAGCAGGGAAGTTCAGCTTACTTTGATGTTTTGCTTGAATCTGAGAGTTGATGTTGTCAGTAGAATTTGTGGGCTTAGAAGCAGGGGAGATGGAATATTGTATTAATCATGTCCATCTTCCCCATGATTATGAAATTCAAATGTTCTTTAGCAAGAGCTATGTGAACCTTCTAAATGAAATATTTTAATCTATTAATTTGGTAAGGGATAAACTTTTATATACCAATCCAAGATACTTTGATGGGGGACACTGAATGTTTTTTAAGTGTACTCTTTCCACATACTATAAACCTCTGCATATTTGTGAGGGAATAAATGTTTACTTTCAGTGAAAAAAAATAGTTTTTTTTAAGCTATAGTTGTCATTGTGCAGCTCAAACATATTACTATCCTACTAACCAAATATTGAAGAAAATCTCTTCAGCATCAGGAAAAGTACATTTTTCACAAAATTTATCTAAATATAGTGCTAATATGGAGCTTACATCAATAAATTTACATTCTAAAATAACTCAGGACTGTCAGGAGTTTTTCCTTTTTTCCCCTCCTTCTAAAATGGAAAATTTAAACCTTTTAGTAATAAAAAATGCTTCTTTATGCCTTATGGCATCACTTATCCACACCACTGATGATAAAGTTTGAAGAGAAATTGAATTCCATTCAATACATAGCTGCATTCTGTAAAAGCCTGTGGCCATGAAATAAGGAACACCATAGTAATAGGAGCCTTTGCTCATTATTATGAAGTTTGAATTCATAATTTTAATAGTGTGTTATTATGTACTTGTATTCAATTTGTCTATTCTGCTGATATACAACATAATATATAATTACAGAAAAGCAGTAGGCCAAAAAAAAAAAAAAATAGTGGCAATCCAAACAGAGATAACAATCCTACTAAAAAAAGGAAGAGATCCCACCAAGGCTGGCAAACAAAGGAAATATACTTTAAGTAGTAATACTTTCTAAATCTTGCTTTTGCCATTTGTACCTTGACAGATCATGGTGCTCCTCTGTTCAGAATCCTCTGGTAGCTTCCCATCTCAGTAAAAGTAAAAGCCAAAACAAGGATCTGTACAATCTGAACCCCTTACTCCTCTGACTTCAACTTTTTTCCTCACTTCATCCCATCAATATTGGCCTCCTTGCTGCTCCTCCATAGGCAAGCTCAGAGCTATTGCATTTGCCTTTCCTTCTGGTTAGAATTCTCTTCTCCAATATATCCATATGCTTCACTTCATTGCCCCTGATCTTTGCTCAAGTGTCATTACCTAAGAAAATCTTTCCTTGACCATACTATATAAAATTATACTCTTCCAATTCTTCTTCTTGGCTTCATTTTGTTTCTCCACTCTATCACCTTCTAATATGCTCTATAATTTACTTATTTATTTTGTTTATATCCTGTCTTCCCTCACAAGTATGTAAGTTCCATGAGGGCATTGATTTTTGTCTATGTGCTTACTCTATTTTCCCATTCCTGTAACAATGACAGGTAGGTGCCCATAAATGCTTGTGATATGAATGAATGAATGGTGGATAGTAACATGGAGAGTAGCATAAAGGAAAACATCTCTGTTCCACTGAAAATGTGTGGATCTTCAAGCTTGCTCACAGTTAAGTACATGCAATATTGTTAGGAAGAAAACCTCTTTGTAAACCATTTCTCTTTGTTTCTAAATGAAGCTTTCCATTTGCCCTCCTAAAAGGTATCATGATGCATATATTCAAGTAGATGATTTGCATTTTCCATTGGAGAATAAGCTAGAATGTTTACAAAGAGAAGGATCACCTCATAAGAAAAAGTATATTTGAAACCCAGAACATAAATAGCATTTCAATGCTCTTTGATAGGGTACAATATTACAAGAAGCTAAATGTCAAAGTATAGAAGCCCTTTCTTTCCTATCATATAATATAGCCCTCAGAATATTCTCTTATAAGTTTGAAAATTGAAGATTATTAATTTTATTTATAGAAATGGAACTTCCAGGAAAGTATATGTATATTGGGGGATGGACAGACGAGATAGAGAGATATCCTTAAAAAAATAATAGAAGTCCATGAGATTTGATCCAAGATCAATGACTTTTATTCTTACAACTTTCAGTGTAGAATTTATTAATATATAATATATTTATTTAGGAGTATGTCATAAGCTGAAGTAAGTACAGTAAAGTACAGTACTTAGTAAAGTACTGTACTGTAAGTACAGTAAAAAATTAAAACTGCTTTGAACAAAAAACAAGCTTCTTAATCACTGGACTGCGGTCCAAGTAACCCTAGGGAGTGGCAAGACCCTTACCAAATGTTTCCCGCTATTGTCTCCTTTCCACAGAGCCTGTCCTCCCACGCCATGACTTTGGATGGACTTTAGGTACGTCTCTGTCAGAGTGGGTGTGGAGGTTAGTGGAGAAGCTGGGCATCCTCCTGTGAGTATCTGCAGATCACACTGCACTGGCTGGCCTGGTGGGTGCAGCGATCTTGCATTCTATTCCCTATTGTATATCTCACATCCTCCAGTCTTTGTGATCGTATCTCCCATTCACCTTTATTTTTTTTTTTTCTGCACTGCCTGCCCCATGCTATTTCTCTGCAGATTCACAATACTGTTCTTGGGGGGAAGCAATCCACTCATGTATAGCTGTCCAAATTCTTCAGCTCCTTCTCTGGGAGCTGAGAGCCAGGAGGTCACTGCTAATCCACCCTTTTTTTTCCCATCCATCTAGGAAAACATTTTGAATCTCATCTGTAGACGTTTTTATTCTATAATTCATTTTTCTTTACATGTGGTTTGAAAGACAGTGTTACAAGGAGAAGGATACTTTTAGTTATTGTTCTAAGGATTAAAATGTGACTTTGTTTATGTTTTAAATCAGCAGACCATTTCCTTTCCATGTGGGAAATCCAGTGGGGCTTTTATATGAAGTCACCTGCAACTTGAGCATGATGCTGTCAAAAAGGAATAAATCAGTGAAATGAAGGTACGATATACTTCACTATTTATAAATCAAATATAAACAGGAAATTTAGCATTGTTACATCCCAATGTAAGGAAATGTTCGTGGAGAGTTGTGACTGAATTTATTTAGTCTTTGTTAAATATTCTTGTAAACCTTTAAAAAGAAAGATTCTTTCATGTTCAGTTTGGTATATAATAACATGAAAGGTTTGAGCTGTGACTCCCAAGCCCATAAGGATGCAGAGAGAAGAACCAGCTAGAGCACAGTGCATACTATCACACCCTCCAGTCCGCTCTCATGTCAACCTTTAGAGAGACTATCAACAGTGTCTTCAGGGGCTTCTAGCAGTTATTCTTCCAAACCCTGAATAGAAGAGTTGGAGAGTGAGATTGGAATCAAATTATAGATTTGTATGTAAGGTTTTGAATTGTACCAAGAATCTATCAAATTTTTTAACTCAAATTAATTTACCTTTTTATTCAAAAGCTATAAACAAATGCATTTCTTCATACCAATTATGACAAATTTAAGCTAACAATAAACAATTTGTTTACTTATACATTTTTAATATTATTTTAATTGAAAAGTTAGAATAGAAATAATATAAGAGCAAATAATGTTGGATAGATAATTAACAAATAGTATCATGAAAAAATAGTAAAATCTTTTATTATCCATCTCCTATATTGACATATATGTGAGTGTGAATGTGTGTGTATGGAAATGAAGCATTTAGTTAATAAGTTAGGAATATCTACCTAACTTTTAATATTAAGCAGATGGCTCACACTGTCTAGACAGTATTTATTGAACAATCATGCATAATCACCAAAATGGTTCAATAACAATGAAATGTAAATGTTAAAATATTTGCACAAATAATTGCTAACATTGATTTTGTAAAACTGATTTTTAAATCATTGTGCTGTGTGTCACATCTGTTTTGTACTCAATTTTGACATCAATATATTTCTCCCTCTTTATATATTCTCTAATGGTTAGGTATTATGTTTGATGGTTTACTTCACCCTGGTCCTTCTAGTCAGGCTCTCTCCTTCACTGGGTTTTTGCATTCCACTGCAATATCCCTTTACCCTTTTCTCTGGTTATCTTGTACTAATCCTTTAGCTTTCAAGTGAAGTCAAATTTCCTTGTGAAAACCTTCCTTTGGCTTCCTAACTAGGTAACATCTCTATAACATGCTCCCATAGTACCATGTTCCTCTCCTTCATAGCAACTTTCACAGTTCTAAGTTTTTATTTAGTGGTGTGATTATTTTATTTCATTTCCCTCAAAAAGATAGTCAGCCACATTAAACAGGCTCTGCCTGTTTTGGCTAACAACTATTTGTTTGTCCTTCCCTTACATAATGCCTGATATTTTTTTTTCAAACCAAAAGTGTAGTTTATTATATCTCAAACAGGAAGCAGTAACTGTTGACACGGTTTTGATGTCTTAACGGTAGCTTGTTTATGCCAGCAGCAAAGAAGCCTGGAGAGCGAGTGGCGATGAAATCTCAAAAGGCATTTTCCACAGCGTGTTGAGAATTGAATATTTTTCCTTGCAAAAAGTGGTCCAAAGCCTGAAAGAAGTGATGGTCAGCTTGTGCAAGATCTGTTGAATACAGTGGATGACAGAGAGTTTCCAAATCCAGCTGCTGTAGTTTGAGCAGCATTGTTTGTGCCACATGTGGTAGAGCATTGTCTTGCAAGAGGATTGGTCTATCTCTATTGCCCAATCTCAGCTGCTTAATCTCAAGCATCCTCATCATTTCGTCCAACTGGTTGTAGTAGACATCTGCTGTAATCAGTTGACCAGGTTTCATGAAACTGTAGTGGATGATACCAGTGTTGGACCACCAAACAGACACCATTAGCTTTCTATGATGAATATTCAGTTTTGGACTGTGTTTCCAGGACTTCATCTTTATCCAGCCATTGTGCTGAACACTTGAAATTGTCAAAAGTAATCCATTTTTCATCACACATAACAATATGGTGTAAAAATGGTTTGCCTTTATGATGTGACAGCAAAGAAAGTCAGGCTTCGAGACAGTTTCCCTTCTGATGCTTGTTTCATTCATGTGGAACCCATCTATCCAACTTCTTTACCTTGCCAATTTGTTTCAAATAGTTCAATATTGTTGTATAGCAAAAGCAATCTTAAGCAAAAAGAACAAACTGGAAGGAAGGAAGGAAGGAAGGAAGGAAGGAAGGAAGGAAGGAAGGAAGGAAGGAAGGAAGGAAGGAAGGAAGGAAAGATGGAAGGGAGGGAGGGAGAGAGGAGGGAAGGATAGAATGAAGGAGGGAAATGCCAAAATGAAGCTTCTTGTTTAGCTGAAGTACAATTGAGCAGACTTGTTTTTCCTTCATTGATAATACAGATGAATAATTATGAGGCCACTTTTTCTTTTGTGCATATCAATGATTAGTCTGTGGTAATCTGTAAGGCTGCTCAGTTGCCCAGAGAGACCCCCTAAACTAAGGGAAAAAAGATAAGTTTTACCTATTGATCTCACAGTTTAGTGATTCAACAGGAATTCAAGTGAGGTTCTTATATATGTAGGTATATTTTAATAAAGGGGAGTGAACATGACAGTAGAAATCATGTTCACTATTTTGGTGAAACTGATTTTTTTTTATATGAGAAAGACTGATTTGGGGTGCAAAGGTCATGAATATGTTTCTCCTACTCTTTTTTATGAAAACATTATGGAATGATGATGTATGTGAAACACATAGCTAGATGAGAGTTCCAATTCATTTCTAAATGCTCAGCAGTTCCTCTTTTCTTCTTCTTTTTTTAATCCATCAAATACTGTATTTTGCACTTACATTATGGGAAACTGAAGCCTAAACATATTAATTATGGTCATAAACTTTCATTGAATAGCATGTCAACACAACCAAGATAAATAGTTTGGCAATCTAAAAACAATATAGCTTATGACACTGAAGAGATTGGGTGGTGATCTACTGATGTAGAGACAGTTACAGCAATTAGAACAATTATACATTGATTAAGATGCTTCCATAGAGAAAGGCTGAGATAAAAGGAAACCACCTAGGTTTCTCTTATCAATAGGGAATCAGGAATTTAGCAAAATTCAGGGGACATTACCTAAATTATTAATATAAACACATTAATTTCCTACTTTTTCACCTAACTTTGTGAGAGAAAACCCAACAGCCAAACCTAAATAGTAACTGACAGAAGTCCTTGCTCAGAACAGTACTTTTAATATCAAGGGGAATGATAAACTTTAGGATCTGTGGGCTTCAAGGGACAGAGTAGTATCATCAGACCCAGCTCTCCTTTTTTTTTTTTTTCCAAAAATTTTATTGGAGGAAAACTACAAAACATGTACAGTACAATGTTTACAGTCACAATTTGTATCCTCTTTTCTTTTGGAGGATTAGTTGGTTGTTTCACTAACAATCACAATTAAGACGGAGGTTGAACCTTTTGTTTTAATATTTCTGAATATTGCTCAGGCACTCCTTAGGTTTAAAAGTTCTACTCAAGTTTCACCTTGACGCTGTTACTTTGTTTTTATTTCGTTCCCTATGGAAATTACAAATTGTGTTTTAAGAATCATTTTTTTTGCATTTATGTTATTTTTAATGTAACTGAAAACCTTTCTACTCTCATCAGTCACAACATATGTGTTTTCTTTAAAAATTATAGTAAAACGTTGATTGGATATAAAGGTGGAGGTAGAGAGTGGGTATTGATACAGAATAAAGATATATAGTATCAATATATGTTTTATTGATGATTAGACTAAATAGAACTTAAGAGGTGTCAAGATGCATAGCTCATTTTACCAAGCATTCCCTTCATATGGTCTCTTTCTATTTTAGATATAATTTAGCACACAGGCAATTACAAAGTGCAGGAAAATATAGGCTCCCTAAGCAAAACAAAATGATATTGACAAAGTATTGTGTCACTGGAAGCAGACATTCAGACTCCCTGAAGTTTTAATTTTTGATTTAATTTTTTGATAATGCAACACAATTGCATCTCTGTGTCTCAGACAGGAAAAAGGAATAACATCACAAGCTAAACCAATAGGGGGTTTGTATCTACTTACCAGGGGTTTTAAAATACTTTTTCTATTTTTAATATCCCAAGTCCAGAGGCCTCCCAGGATAATAAAAGAAACGTGATTGAGTTATTATCTGTCAAAGATAAAATACAGTGACTCATACAAAATTAAATAAAAGAGAATTGTAAAGCATAAAATGATATCACTTTCCCCACATTCTCATAATCAAGTTCTCATTTACCTTGGATATATAAATATGCAGTTAAATGCTCTGTCTTTTCATATTTATTGCACTCTGATCAATGTACCTATGATCTATTGCTATGTAGAACACATCTACTTCATGAACATTTATTTGGGTTAAGAAATTATACAAATAGAAAAAAATATTTTTATCCTAAAAGCATCCATTTGACATTATAAAAGTCAAACCTGTTACTGTAAGTCTTCCTTCCAAATGTTTAATTTCCAAAATAAAGCACAAGGTTCAACTCTTCCCTACTTTTAGCAGTTTAGAAAGTTTTGTTTTATCTGTATCAATTTGAATCAATTGATTTTATAATGCAGATTATTATCTTAAAAAATTTTATGCTTTTGCTATTTTTATTTTTACCAATATTAAGGGCTTTTAATAACTTTTTGTGTTTAATCAAAATGGCTCAATTAGCTTTGTGATTAGATCTAGAGATTGGTGAGAGGGATATAGGAGCTAGAAAAAGAAATAAAAACCACTTTTGAAGTTATCACTTTTGCTGGTTCCATTTGAGGGTTGGAATAAAAAAGAAATGACCACTTACACAAAAAATGAAAATAATGTTTGATATCACAATTTATCTGTGTATTGTGATGATGATGAACATAAAATGAATAGCACCCTTCTTTATTCAATACCTATTATGTGCCATGAACTAAGTATCATGGCACATCACTAAGTATCTATTATATATAGGTATTATTCTTTCTATTTTACAGATCAAGGATCTAGGTAATTAGATCCAAGTGCTTCAGGTAGTAACGAACAAAACTTAAACCCAGTTATCTCAGACATCAAGACCCACTCTCATTGTTTCTGCATTGCCCTGGCAGAGCAGGGTGTAACCGTGATACAAAGTTCAACTTCCTCCTTAGCTCAATCCAGATGAATCTGTACCTTGTAGTAATAAATTCTGCTTTATCAATTTACTCACATGTCCAAGTGAAACTGAAAATTTTTATACTTGATGGAGACAATTCAAGGAATGACTTAATTCTTCAAGTATATTTCCTTCATGCAAGGTATTTTTATCAGCACAGCAGAAAAATGTGTGTGTGTATGTGCGTGTGTGTGTGTGTGTGTGTATCAGTGTTAAAAACAAATGGGAATCAGTTTGGGATTTAGTATTTTTGTTTGAGTTATAGTAAAAACATTGCAACAGTCAGAGTCAGATGACAAGGAAGGAATATAATCTATTTAGCGCAACACTATTCTCTGCTACAATAATGTTACAGGGAAGCATCAGCATGCAACACTGAGATGGTTTGTGGTTTTGACTTGACTTTGGATTTTGATAACTCTCCCTATCAGAAACTTTGACTTTAGTAAGTAATTTCTTGCAAACTGTTAGTGACTTTTGATTAGCTCAAGTCCCAAACCTCCTAGACATCTATTATGAAAAACTTGGGTAAATGTTAGATTGATTCTGCAAGAAGTCAAAAGTTAGGAGGCACACAGCTGCCCAGAGACCTAGATAACACTTTGTAGCCCATTCTGATGCTATGATTTCACAATCTGTGGTAACTGTGATGAGGAGGATTTCTGTTGTTTTCAGCTCCCAAAACCCATTGCAGAACACATTCTGAAATTTACCTAATGAGGGAAGTTAAAGTTTGATTAAATTGGGAATTGTGAAATAGTGGTTAGAGGGAATGCAGCACAGTGAGAGAAAGAATAAATCTGAAGTGAATGCCCATTGTCTTCTTCAAAAAAGGCCTAAGTTTATGGTTATCGTATTACTCCACAAATATCTGTACTGTCATATCTTTATGGTTTTCTAATGCCTAGTTGGTAGTTGATACCACAATGTAAGAGGTAAAAAATTCTTGAACAAGAATTTTTGGAATCAGCTCAATGATTTAATTTTTTTTTAGTCACAGCGTCTTGGATTTAGGTTGGCAAAATTTGTGTAAACAAGGGAGAAAATAATGTTAATTTAACAAACATCAGGGTGCCTACTATGTCCCCGTGGGGATGAAAGGAGGATGCAAATATGAATTAACGGAGGGGATTGAAAAATGGCAGATTAAGGGCTCTCTGCTCCCAGAGTAGGAGGTGAAGAACATGGACAGCTGCACATGAGTGGATCACTCTCGCACAGGAGCAGCATCGTGAATCTACAGAGAAGCAGCGCAGGACAAGCAGTGCTGGGGGAAAAAAGTTGAATTGGAGAATTGACCGCAAAGTCTGTAGAGTGTGAAATATGCAACAGGGAATAGAGTGTGGGACGGCCGCACCCGTCGGCCAGCTGGGGCAGTGTGATCTGACCCATAGGAGGATGAATCTTCCTCCACTGACCTCCACATCCACTCAGGCAGGGAAGTGCCTGAAGTCAGTGTGAAGTTGTAGCATGGGCCAACAGGATGTGTGGAATAGAGACAGGAGCGGGAAGCATTTAGAACTCTCCAGTACGCTGTGCTGCGTCGGCACTGGGTGGGGAAGGGACTGGTCTGAGTGAACACTTCCTGGTTCTGCAGGAGGAAGCTTGGAGACAGGCTTCTCACTTCTGGAGACCCCCGCCAGGAGCAGAACAAGGGAAGTGAACACCAAAAGGGAGGCTCTGCTCTTAGAAACCGCCAAAGATTCGGCTGGCGCAGGGTGGTGGAGTACAGATCTCTCCTACTGAACAGGCATGAGTCAGTGTGTTAGGGAAGCAGTGGGCTCAGCAGACAGCTCTGAAAGACAGCCTGCCAAACCCAGTATCCGCTGGCCGCCAAGCAGTTGCCTCCAGTGCTGGCTCTCCATGGGTGAGCAGCCATCATTTTGGGGGTCCATAGCCTAAAAACACTCTGGCACATTGCCGACCTGGGCACTGCCCCTTCTCCAGTCCAGCAGGCAATGGACTCAGGCAATGCCCCTGCCCCTGCCCTGCAGAGCAGGCCACACCCTTGGAGGAGAGGAGTAAGGAGAGAAGCTGTTTTATGAACATTCTTCTCCCAACCCAGCTGCTGGCCTTTTTGGGCCAGCAGGTCAAACACTGGCCCAAAACACTGGCAGAATATCGGGAGAAGCCACTTCCTTGGCCGAGTGGCCAGGTGGTCTCAGGGCCCTCCCCAACTCAGCCACCTGGGTTTTGCACCAAAAGCATAGACTTCACCCATAGAAGGGTGTAGTAGTGTAGGAGGTTGCTATCTGGGCTGAGAACCTCAGTGGAGTTGGGAAGGGCTTCTCCAGCAACTCTGCAACATTACTTCGTACCAACTAGACAAACCCCACACTTGGAGGGAGAGAGTAATGATAGTAGCTGCTTCCTGGCCTGAGATGCCCTGTGGCCTCAGGAAGTGCCCATCCCCCAGTCCAGCAGCTTGTCTTCCCCTCTAGCAGGGCAGACCCTGCCCTTGGAAGAGGGTAGAAATGAGAGAAGAGGTTTTCTGGGCTGAGCTGGGACTTGTGGCAGTCTCAGCCAATGCCCCTCCCCCAGCCTGACAGGACAGACTCAGCCCTTGAATGCAGCGAGAAAGGAGAAAAGTCACTTTCCCTGTGAGACTGGCTTAAATCTGTGCGACCTTGGAACTAAGCAAAAGAGGACAGATTGTTGACTCTGTACAGCGGGTTGGTTTTGATCATCTGGTAAGATCATAACAAAAGGGCTTGCCCTTGGCGCCCAGACTGTTGCCAGCTTTGGGGCTTGTGGTCTGGGAAGGAAAATCTTGACCAGAGTCCTTAGCAATTGCACCAATTGACACCCTGCCTCAGGAGCTGCTTCGCATGTAATTCTGCTATTTGTGGCAATATGGATGGAACTCAAGACCATTATGTTAAATGAAACAAGCTAAGCACAGACAGACAAATCTCTCATTTTATGTGGATGCTAAATATTAAAAACAATTGATTACACGGAAACAGTTAGTAGAATAATGGTTATCAGAACCTAGAAGTGTAGTGGGGAGGGGAGATAAAGTAGAGATGGGTAATTGGTGCAAAAATACAGTTAGATAGGATGAACTATCATTAGCGCAAATAGGAAAACTGCAGAATGGGAAAAATATTTGCATGCTACACATCTAATAAAGGGTTCATAACAAGAATCAATATAGAACTTTAGAATATTAACAAGAAAAAAATCAAACAACTCCATCAAAAAGTGTGCAAAGGACATGAATGGAAACTTTTCAAAAGAAGACAGAATAATGGTCACCAAACATATGAAAAAGTGCTCAACATCTATAATTATTAGAGAAATGCAAATCAAAACCACAATGAAATATCACATAACTTCAGTAAGAATGGCCCTTATCACAAAGTCTCAAAACACCAAATGCTGTTGTGGATGTGAAGAGATAGGAACACTCTTACACTACTGGTGGGACTGCAAACTACTACAACCCCTGTGGAAAGTAATTTAGAGATATCTCAAAGAGCTAAAAATAGAAATACCATTTGATCCAGCAATCCCACTACTAGGCATCTACCCAAAGGTGAAAAAAAAAAGACATTCTATAATAATGACATGTGCACTCAAATGTTTATGGCAGCACAATTCACAATTGCAAAGATGTAGAAACAACCCAAGTGCTCATCAATACATCAGTGGATTATTAAATATGGTATATGTATACCACGGAATACTACTCAACTACAGAAAACAATGGTGAACTAGCACCTGTTATATTATCCTGGAAAGAACTTGAGCCCATCCTTCAAAGTGAGGTATCACAAGAATGGAAAAACAAGCACCACATGTACTCGTCATCAAATTGGTACTAACCAATCAACATTAAGGTGCTCACATGGAAGTCATATTCATTGGGTGTTGGTCATGTGGGAGGTGGGTGGCAGGAGTGAGTAAACTTACAACAAATGGATGCTGAGCACACTGTATGGGGGAAGGGAACACTTGTAGCCCTGGCTTGGGAGAGGCAAAGGCATTATATGTAACCAAAATGTTTGTACCCCCATGATATTCTGAAATAAAAAAAAGAATGAACAATATTTGATAGCACAACAAAGTGACTATTATAAACAACATTAGGGTATACTGTAAAATAACTAAAAGAGTGGAATTAGAATGTTCTAACACAAAGAAATGATAAATGCTTGAGGTGATGGATTCCCAATTACCCTAATTTGATTAATTCATATTGTTTACCTGTTTCAAAACATTACATGTACCCTGTAATTATGCATGACTATTATGTTACCCTAATAATTAAAAATAAAAATTAGAAGGATATTATATCACAAATTATCAAGGTAAAGCACATCTCAAGGAACTAGAAAAAGAAGAACAAGGCAAACGCAAAACTAGCAGAGGAAAGGAAATAGCAATGCTCAGAGTAGAACTAAATGAAATGGAAACCAACAAAACAATACAAAGGATCAGTGAAACAAAAAGTTATTTCCTTAAAAAGCTAAACAAAATCAATAGAACACTAATCATATTAACCAGAAATAAGAGAGAAAGGCCTCAAATAACCTCAATCAGAAATGGAAAAGGAGACATTACAACTGATACCACAGAAATATAAAATATCACCTGTGACTATGGTAAAACCCTCTATGCTCAAAAACTAGAAGAACATAGAAAACCTAGATGAAATGGATAAATTCCTGTAAACATGGAAATTCCCAATACTGAATCAGGAAGAAACAGAAATCCTGAATAGACCAATAAGAAGCAGGGATATTGAGGCAGAAATAAAAATCTCCAAAACAAAAAAAATTAAAACAAAACAAACAAACAAAAAACAAATCCAAACCTGATGGATTCCTAGCCAAATTCTATCAGAACTATAAAGAAGAACTGGCAGCTATCCTACAAAAATTCTTCTTTCATAATATGAGGAAGGGGAATTCTCCCTAATTCTTCTATGAATACAATATAACATTTATATCAAAGCCAGGAAAGGAAACAACAAAAAAAGAAAATTACAGACCAGTATCCCTTATAAGCATACATGCAAAAATCCTCCAAAAAATAGTAGCAAACAAAATTCAACAGCACATCAAAAAGATAATTCACCCTGATCAAGTGGGCTTCATCCCAGGGATGCAAAGATGGTTCAACGTGTGTCAATCAATCAATAAATGTGATTCACCACATAAACAAAACCAAAACAAAGACCATATGTTATTGCAATAGATGCAGCAAAAGCATTTGATAAAATGCAGCAACGTTTCATGATAAAAACCCTTAACATACTAGACATAAAAGGAACATACCTCAAAATTATGAAAGCCATATAGGACAAACCCACAGCCACCATCATACTGAATAGGGATAAGTTGAAAGCATTACCCCTAGGAACTGGAACAAGATGTGAAATCAACCTAAGTGCCCATCAATTCTTTAGTGGATAAAGAAAATGTGTGTGTGTGTGTGTGTGTGTGTGTGTGTATGTACCATGTAGTCCTACTCAGCCATAAAAATAAAGTCTTTTGCAGCAACTTGGATGGAGCTGGAGATCATTATCCTAAGTGAAATATCTCAGTAATGGAAAAACCACATTTTCTCACTAATAAGTGGGAAATAAATGATAGTAAACATGGGCACAAATAGATGTAAAGAACATTGGAAACTAATAAAGGAGGAGGGTGGAAAGGGGGTGAGGAATAAAAATTTACCTGTTAGGTACAATGAACATCATCTTGGTGACAGGTACACTGAAATCCCTAACTTCAGAATTATACAATATATCCATGTAACAAAACATTTGTACCTCCTTAATATTTTGAAATAAAAAAAATATTGTCTCATTTACTTATAACATCACTTCCTCCAGCTTCCTTCAAATTTCTGCTAAACGTAACTTATTCTTCTAGATCTCACTGCATGCAAGTCTTCTTATCTCAAAAACTATTTTTGTGGGCAAAGAGAATGACAAGCACTTAGAGTAAAAAAGCAGTTCTGCTACATTATAGCTCTTCTTCTCTGTAAGCCTGTTACGTCCTTCTAAAATCTTGACAGCAATAGTATCTATTTCTTAAAATTGAAACAATGAAAACATTTATGCGTATACAGTACTTATCACAGTGTCTAACACATTGTTAGTTTTTAATAATTTCTTTCATTACTATTATCATCATTTCCATAACTTTTATGTACCACTCTAGTTCTTTTCTTCCTTTATGTGACTTCTTTATTGCCATGTCTTCCTCTTATTTCTCCCCAAATATGGACATTATCACTAAATTCACTACCGTTTTTTATTCTATGATATCTTCCATTTTCTTGGATGGCTACAGATAGCTTCGAATTTTATCTTCAGTTGTGACCTCTTTCCTAAGCACCAGTTACCAAGTCCTTACCAATCTTTACAAAGTATAATCCTCCATCTAACTGGAGTTATTTCTACTTTCAACATTCCAAATCATTGCATGGGGCTCCTAATGGACTCCATGCCACAAATCTTTTGCTGTTAAAAATCCATATGATGTATTGCTTGGATTATGGCTTTGACTTGCACAAAACTTCAATACTTCCTTATGTAAGATAAATATTATACTACTTAGCTAACATTAAAAAGCCTCCAGAATTTATCCGTGACTTCTTTTACAGCCTTTCTCTTACAAATCCAATAACTCAGATTGCAACTTTGACTAAACTGGTTGACTTTCACTGTCCTTTGAATGTACTTAGTGATTTGAAATGCCCATGTTTTTCTACCCACCACTTTCCTCACCTGGAAATTTTCTCCCTCCTTAGCTATTAAAATTTTACGGATCTCTCAAGGCTCAGCCCCAGTCATCTCAGTGAAGCTTTCCTCAGTAACTCTTCCCCTTGTGGTCTCAATCTCATCTGATCTTCATTTGCATCAAATGTAGGTTCATTTCTTTGCCCTTGCTTATATACAGGTTTATTGGGCAAGCATTTATGAATGCCTTCTGTATGAAAGACACTGTACTAGATAGACCATGGGAGGATATAGTCTCACTTGTTCAATAATTTTCATGGATCACCTTAAATTAATTGCACATTCATGGTGGGTAGGATTTTGTTTAATCCTATCACCTAATTATTTTCACTCTAGCTGACTGAGCTTTGGCCAACTAAAAAAGCTTGTTCTGTTAGCAGATCTCCAAATAGCTGGTCCTTACTGGAAAGAATTGACATTCTGCGGCTGTTGTAAAAAAGTAACTGTGGTATCCAATATCATTCCAGGAGGCTGCCCATATAGACCAGCTATGTCAGTGAGCCAGTGGCAGAAGTCTGATTCCTGCAACCACAAGCATATGACATAAAGAACAGACATTATTGTAGATCCACTGATATTCCTGGTAAAGGCTAGTGACCATGATATGGAAGAGTGGACCTCATCTACTCATGCCTTAAGGCCTGGCCATGGTGGTAGTTCTGACATTGGCTTCTGTCGTGCCCGGTCTTGCCAGGAGGCATCATGCTGCTTCCCACTTTGTGATATGCCCTGTATTTGCTTCCAATAAAAAAGAAAATAAAAATAAATTAAAAATAAAATAAAATTAAAAATCACCATTATGCTCAGTTCAGTGGCATGAGTGATACCCAACAATCAATAAATATTTGTTGGTTACTAAGTTTTTGTTAGAAAAAACAGTTTTAGTTGGATAGGTTGGTATGTGTAGGGTTTGTTTTAGATGTGTTATAGGAGGTGTCTTCAAATTAGACAGATTTCAATTGTGTTGGCATATAGGGTCATATTAACCAGTAGAGGACAGTATAGAAAGCCAACTGGGTGTGATTGTAAATGTGTGAAAAACCTTAACGAAGAAAACAGCAAGCATCCCAATATAAACTTGCAGCATAGGATAATTTGTCACGTGGACTAAAGTATAATTTTACTATTGATACTAAGTGAGTCAATAGCTAGTATGAATTCCTTTCCTACTCCCTATTGGATTACACCTACAGATGCTTCAGTTGTTTTTGTCATTTCAATGTCAGCCTACTGGACTATCTAATGCACTGTATTATGGCAACAGCTGGACAACTGCTGAACTGTTGTGTCTAATTATGCTAGCAGATGGCTCTGCCGTGACAATTAGTCTTGAAATGCACAAAGTGCTGAGGATATTAATTTTATCCCATTTATACTAAGCATAGTTTTAAGATAAAAGGATCATAAGTAAGTACACACACCAATAAGTACTAAAGTAAAATAACCACCACTAGCTATCTATTTTTACAGCATTAAAAAAATCCTGATAATGGAACCATCATTTCAAATCCTGTCCTAACTATCAATGCTATAATGATAGCTCTAGAATATTATCAAATTTCACTTTTTTCCCCAATAGACTCTAAAGAGAAGAAATTTGTGGAGAAAGTAAGTTAGTTTCTTACTTTATAATAAGAACTACTTACTACTGAATTAACTAAATTTCTCTAATACACACATGCATTTGACAAAAATTAGCCATCCTTCTGTGAGAAAATTCCTATGAAAGGGCAGATTGTGTGACCAGTTTTACCTGAGTCACGGTGAAACATTGTCTGATAGTATTAAACATCCATAAATCAAATAAATCCCATCAGGTACTATGGATATTCATTTTAAAATTATTCAAAGTTATTTATTCACTATAATCACTCAGCCTTTATTGAACTCATGTTATTTTTCATACTAAAAACTACCCGTTTCTGGAAAGCAACTTGTCTTAGTAGAAATAACAATGGGTTAGCAGTCAGAAAACAAATGGAGTTAGTAATGTCTCTTGCCAACTAACAATGGCAATTTAGTAGGAAATAACACTGCTGAATTTCAGTTTTCTAATCATTAAAATAAAATAACATCAGTCCTGTTTCCTTCAGGGTTCTGATGAAGTCATGCCAGTGAAAACATTTTGAAAAATGTAAGTAATAGGCTAAATATAGTGACACTATTTTGTTATTACCTTATTTGGACAATTTCTACCTTTAGGGCATAAAAAAATCACTTAACTATTTCTCTTTTTTAAAAAGAGTTATCAAAACAGTGAATCTTTAAAGAAATTGAAGATTTCTTGGCCTCCATATTCACTGACATGTTAAATTATATACAACATGGTTCTCAATCATGAGGTATATTTATTACTTACTTGCGAACACAGCCTTTAACCACAAAAAATAACATTCTAAAATCTTTATAGGCAATTTGGGCTTACAAATCTGAAAGTCTTACAGATTTATATATATATTAAAATCATAGGCTCTTATGGCAAGAAGGGACATTCAAAGTTATGTAATGTCTTCTGTAACATCCCTAACTCATGTTCCAACCTGGGCTCAAATATCTGGAGTAACAGTTCATTTTCTGAGATAAATATTAGAAAAAAAACACTTCTTTATATTGACCCCAAAACTGCCTCTGTACCTCTTCTACCCACTATGGTCCTGGCTTTCTTGAAGACAATACAGGATAATTCTGATCTCTTTTCTTCAAAACAGCCTTTCAGATATTTAAAAGTAAATTTCAAGGCTACCCACTTTTATTTATTCCAGGTTAAACTTATGATGTTCCTTTGAATGTTTTCCATGTAACACAGTTTAGGTTATGGGGAAGCTATTGCAGTGATCCAGAGGAGAGGCAGTGAGAACTTAACCTAGGGTGCTTGCTCTGGAAATAAAGAGGAGGGCTCAATGCAAAAAAATATTATGGAGCTAGAACTAACAAGACTTGACAACTATTTGGATTTGTGTGACATGGAAGATGTCAAAGATGACACTGATGTTTCAAGCCTATCAATGGGAAGATATGAAGTTGAAAAATATTGGCAATATTCACATAAATAAAGAAAATTAGAAGATTGAGTTTGAGAGGAGAGAAGATGTTTAGAAATACATTTTTAGATACTAATAGGATATGTAAATGGAAATGGGTAACAGTTGAAAATACAGACTTAGAACTCAAGAGAGTACATGAGACTAAAGATTTAAAGGACAAAGTATTGGAAACTGCTGGTAAAAATAAGTATTTAAAATAGATCAGTTATACTACAATAGGGATTGATGAAGTCTGTGGCAAGCTAATACAGAGAATGCATGCTCAGTTTGAATGCTGATCATACAAACTGTATCTCTGAATCATGCTTGATATGGGGATTGTTTTTTAAAACATGGGGAGGTTTTAAAGAATGGTTTGGATAATAGGGTTTTAGAAGCATAGATAGAATATTCATTTAAGAACTTTATAATGGTTTTTTGGTTCTTGTTGTTGTTTTCAGTTTTTATTTTTCTATCAATAAGTTTTCAATTTTATTATATGAGATTATTATATATTTACCAATAGAAATAGAATAAATCACTTTCTGTATATGTAGACACTTCCATTTAAAATGGTTTTGATTTTCAGTTCCCTGATAATTGGAATGGTGAGCATCGTTCATATGTTTGTTGGCATTAGTCTATCTTCTTTTGAAAAGTTTCTGTTTATGTCCTTTGCTTACATTTTAATGGGATTGTTTTATTTTTCTTGCTAATTTTCCTGAGTTCTATATAGATTCTAGTTATCAGCCCTTTATTAGATGTATAGCATGCAAATATTTTCTCTCATTATTTAGGTTGTCTATTCACTTTAATAATAGTTTCCTTGGCTGTACCTTTTAAATTTTATCAGGTCCTATGTATTCATTTTTATTTTTGCTGTGATTGCTTTTGGGGTCTTCTTCATAAATTCTTTGCCTAGGCTCATGTCGATAAGAGTTTTTCCAACATTTTCTTCTGGAATTCTTAGGGTTTCGTGCATTAGATTTAAGTCTGTAATTCATTGTGAGTTGATTTCTGTGAGAGGTGCAGATCCTGTTTCAGTCTTCTACATGTGGCTATAAAATTTTCCCAGAACCATTTATTGAATAGGGACTCTTTTCCCCAGTGTATGTTTTTGTATGCTTTGTCAAAGATCAGATGGCAATATAAGGATGGTTTTATATCTGGGTTCTTAGTCCTGATACATTGATCTATGTCTCTGTTCTCGTGCCAGTACCATGATGTCTTGCTTACTGTAGCCTTGTGGTATAGTTTGAAGTCTGATAAATTGATGCCTCCCACTTTTTTCTTTTTGCTTAAGGTTTCCTTGGTTTTACGGGGTCTTCTCTGGTTTCATACTATGCATAGAATTATTTTTTCTAGATCTATAAAAAATGATGATGGTATTATAATAGTGATTGCATTGAATCTATAGATCACTTTGGGTAGTATAGACATTTTAACAATATTGATTCTGCCAATCCATGAACATGGTATGGTTTTCCATCTGTTTATGTCTTCTATTATTTCCTTCCTCAGTGTTTCATAGTTTTCCCTGTAGAGCTCTTTTACCTCCTTAGTTCCTATATTTCTAGGTATTTTATTTGTTGCTTTTGTGAAAGGCATTGAATCTTTGATATGGTTCTCAGTTTGACTTTTGTTGGCATATATGAGTGTTACTTCTTTGTGTACATTGATTTTGTAACCTGAGACTTTGCTCAATTTATTTATCAATTACAGAAATCTCTTGGCAGAATCTTTGGGGTTTTCTAGATATAAGATTATATTGTCAGCAAAAAGCCATAGTTTAACAGTGAGTTGTCACTTAACTCCAGTGAGAATGGCTTGTATCAAAAAGTCCTAAAACACCAAATGTTGACATGGAAGCGGAGAGATAGGAATGCTCATACACTGGCAATGGGACTGCAAACTAGGGCAATCTCTACAGAAAGTAGTATGGAGGTACCTCAGAGAACACAATGTAGAACTACCATTTGATCCAGCAATCCCATTACTGGTTATTTACCCAAAGGAACAAAAGACATTCTATAATGAAGACATCTGTACTTGAATATTTATAGCAGCACAATTCACAATTGCAAAGATGAGGAAACAACCCAAGTGCCCATCAATATATGAATGGATTACTATAATTTGGTATATGTATACCATGAAGTACTACTCAGCCATAAAAATAGTTGAGCTCCCTCTTATATTAACCTGGATGGAGCTGGAGCCCATGCTTCAAAGTGAAGTATCACAAGAGTGAAAAAATATACACCACACGTACCCACCAATAAATTGATAATAATCCAACAACACTTATGTGCACACATGGGAAGTAACATTCATTAGGTGTTGGGCAGGTGGGAGGGAGGAGGAGGAGATGGGTAAACTCACACTTAACAGGTGTGGTGCTCACTGCCTGGGGGATGGGAATGCTTGTAGCTCTGACTTGGGCGATACAAAGGCAATTTATGTAACCAAAGTACTTGTACTCCCACAATATTATGAAATAAAAATTAATGATAAATAAATGTAAATGTGAAAAAACAATTTAAAAACCAAGAAAGAGAATGAGTTTTGTATTGAAGGGAATTGAAAGAAAGCATTGCAGCTTGAGGGATGTATCAGGATTTAGGGAATTTTTTTCTTCTGTGAATAGAAACATTGTGGACATTTTTTATGATGAAGAGAAAAGATCTGGTATTAAGTGAGAGATTGAAATTGAGAAGAGACACACTGAAGTAATTCATATTGTAATGATGCTTTCAACCTGGGCTACATGCTGATCATTTTTGATAATATTTAATTCAAGAAGAACTAGAAATATGTTTAAACAGCAAAGGAATATAAGTTGAACAGCTTGCACCTTTGCTTTAAATTACCAATATTAACAATTAGTTTTCTAATGAAAAGGTAAAGTTAATTTAACTGCGCTCATCAAAATGGCTAGAATTGTGTTCAATATGTTTCTTTATAGTGAGATATTTTATCGCTTACTTGCCAAAGAGACCTTAAACCACAAATATAAAATTTTTTTTTCAGGATATTAACTCATTTTGTATACATGTTATAATTTGGGTCATAAAGTATCTATGAAAATAAAATAAAATTTGTTCAACCTTATATATCTTTAGTAATGAATCTGTAAAGAGTATCATTATTGACAATTTTTGACATTGGTTATTGTAGTTGATGCAGTATCTCCCTAATGAAAAAGCAATAAAACCCCACTAAGATATGGTTACCCTGACACACATTCAGTTCTTAAGCATCACAGGGGACTCAACACAAAACATACTCTTTCACAAAATTTTTGATTAAAATTTCTTGATAACCTTGTCACTCACAGCTGCTTTTGAAGCAATAGGGTAGTGATGCTTTATGCCAATGGAAGATAAAATTTGCAGCTTATAAATGTGAATACATTTTTCAAATTTATAAAGTGATTTTCTCTTCTGTAGTAATTTTTCATATATATTATATATATATATATCCATTAATATATATCCAAAAATGTGTGGATATGTCTTTAATTACACAATCTGTGACTAGGAGTTTAAGATAAAAAATATTAGGGAAGGATAATTTTATTTTACTTACTGTGTACCTTAGTGTGATGTTCACCTCACAGAACTATAATTTTATGCTTTGTTTCAGAATATTTGGACATGACAAGCATTGGAAGGATATGATTATTGTATATTCAAAATCTGTGTTGAATATTCAGGTTTCTTTTTCCAGATAGAACTGAATATAGTCATGCACCACATAATGACATTTCGGTCAAGGATGGACTGCATATGAAAGGTGATCCCAAAAGATTATAATGGAGCTGAAAAATTCCTGTCACCTATGACATCATAGTAGTCATAAAGTCAAAGTACAATGTATTACTCACATGTTTGAGGTAATGCTGATGTAAACAAACCTACTGTGCTGTCAGTCTTATAAAAGTATAGCACACACATTTATGTACAGTACATAATACTTGATAGTGATAATAAACAACTATGTTACTGGTTTGTGTAGTTACTATACTTTTATTATTACATCAGTGTATACTCCTTTTACTTATTAACAAATATTAACTATAAAACAGCCTCTGGCAGCTCCTTCAGGAGGTATTCCAGAAGAAGACATTTTTATCATAGGAGATGACAACTCCATGTGTGTTATTGCCCTTAAAGACCTTCCAGTGGAACAAGATATGGAAGTGGAAGATAGTGATATTGATGATTCTGACCCTGTGTAGGCCTGGGCTAATGTGTGTGTTTTTAGTTTTTAACAAAAAAGTATAAAAAGTAAAAAGAAATTAAAATATTTAAAATAGAAAAAAGCTTATAGAATAAGGATATAAAGAAGGAAAATATTTTTGTGCAGCCATGCTATGTGTGTTTTAAACTAAGTGTTATGACAAAAAAGCCAAAAAGTTTAAAAATTAAGAAGTTTATAAAGTAAAAATGTTACAGTAATGTAAGGTTAATTATTATTGAAGAAAGAAATATTTTTCCTTTTGTTTTCAGTTGACACATAATAATTGCACACATTAATGAGATACAGAGTGGTATTTCAATACATGTACGCAAGGTTTAATGATTGAATCAAAGTAATTAGCATATCCATCACCTCAAATATTTATCATTTGTACTGTGAACATTCAAAATCCTCTCTTTTAGCTTTTTGAGAATATACACTAAATTATTGTTAACCGTATTCACCCTACAATGCTCCGCAGCACTAGAATTGATTCCTCCCATCTAGCTGTAACTTGGTATCTATTAACCAGCCCCTTCCTGTTCTTCCCTCTCTGGACTCCCAGACTCTAATAATCACAGTTCTACTTTCTGTTCCTAAGAGTTCAATTTTGTTTTTTAGCTTCCACATGAGTGAGTGTTGGGGAAATATGATTGAGGAATTAATAAGGTATGGCTTAGTAAGATCATTATTTTATTGCATCACCCAATATTGCTATAGTAAAGACAGAAACAGGAGTTTGCGGGGTTTTGCCCTGAAGGAATATGTGAACTCATTAGTTCCCTTATCAGGGCTACATCACCTTGGGAGGGCTCTCAAAGCTCTGGTAAGGATGTTATCCAAGAAGGCTTCCCAGATTATCTCATCTGTGGAGCTTCCCTGTTTCTTGAAAGGCAAGACAGGGTAAATATGTGCCTCACAGGACGGGAGCCGGAGACAATAAATACCTTTTGCCCAGAGACGGCGTTCCTGTGGTTATAAATAACTTGTTTTGTAGAAAACAGGCTTCCTGCTCACTCCTGACTGTCTGCTTTGAGTCCACAATAACTAGATCAAAGAAGTATAGAGCCACTATACCATTTTGTTATACCTCTGTTAATTGATGATTACCTTTTAAAACTTAGAAGTTAGTCCTTGAAAGACTTTGTACCTGTTTGTTCACCTAGATAGATAGAATTTGTTAGAGGCCCTTTGAGAGGACTTTTGACCCTAACCCACTACCTATTTCCCATAACAATTGCATTACCTGATATGTAAATGTGTCACTATGGCAATTGGTAATTGATATCTGTGATTATAAAAACCTATGTGAATCTAACCATAATGCTGGACATTCGTGGAGATATGTCCAGACTCCTGAGTAACCCCGCTGTTTATCTGATCTTTTTATATAAAACAATAAACCATACCTTAGTCTCTGTGTATTCTTTTATTCTCTCTATTTCCTATCAATTTTCTTATCCTTTGTGGCAACCCCTATCTAAGGGACTTGGCTTCGTGGGGACAAGCAGCTGATCACCTCGCGGCCCTGCCACTCCCCGCAAGTGAGAACATGCAGTATTTATCTGAAATAAATTTCTTTTCTATAAAGTTAGTGTAGCCTAAGTGTAGAGTGTTTACAAAGCCTATAGCAGTGTATGGTAATGTCCTCGGCCTTCACATTCACTCACCACTCGTTTACTGACTCATCCAGAGCAACTTCCAGGGCTGCAAGCTCCATTCGTGGTAAGTGCCCTATACATGTGTACCATTTTTATCTGTAATACAGTATTTTTGCTGTATTTTTCTATGTTTAGATTTGTTAGCTACACAAATACTTACTACTGTGTTTCAAAGGCTTACAGTAGTCAGTACAGTAACAAGCTGTACAGGTTTGTAGCCTAAGAGCAATAGGCTATACCATATAACCTAGATGTATGCTAGGCTATACCATTTAAGTTTGTATAAGTACGTTCCATGATGTTCGCACAACAGTAAAATTTCCTATTATATGTATCTACATATTTGTTTTTTCTATGAAGGAAAGAAATAGGTGTGAATTCATGTATCTTAGCTCTCAAAAAACACATATTTTCTCATTTAGTAATTATATTCTATTGTTGATATATTCTTGTAATGAAGAATAATCCAGTCTAGGCATGAAACACTGGCATTATTATGTGTGAAATCTTTTGAGAGAAATAGGTGGAGAAAAACCCATAATCTCAAACAATATTACTGAAAACTCTTTGTAAAGTTATCTTGAAGACCTAAAGTCTTATTCATTAAAATGAAAATATCAGAGTCATGTTGACACTACAGAGTGCTGCTGCTGAATACTGGTACATTTGCATACAACACCTGAGCCATTAGAAGTCCCTAAACTGTTGTTTTAACAGGATGAGAGCAATGTACTATACGTAACTAGGTTTTATACTGCAGTGAAAAATAACCTTTTCATAAAAGAATACTCACAAAAAAGACACTTTGTGGGAAAGAACTTTTTGATTGCAGAGAAATAATGAAGTACTTTGTGATAAATCAAAACTGTCCTGTGTATCTCCAATTATGTAGAGAGGAAAAAAGATGTGTTTCTGGCTTCATACCACCCAAACAGTGCTTTCATAATCAAACTTCATGTACTTCAAAAGTCATGATGTTCCTTTTAACAGACTTCCTTTGGCAGCCGTTTTGAGTTATTATTTGCTTCATAAATTTTCATCTGAGTTAGCAAGTGCTTTGTTTTCTAATCAATAATCAATTTTGAAGTGATATAGTAAGTGGATATCTGAAGCTCCTACATACCCAAATGCTCTAAAATATAATTGTTCATGCTTCCTGAACAATAATCTTTAGCACAAACGTAATTTTCAAGAAACTTACATTTGTTTTAGGTAGAATATTGAACCCAAACTGGATTTATTTCCTTAGTGATATGAGCTGCTATTTGTTTCCCAAAATTTGTTTAAGAAAATATGAAATCAATTCAGAGAATTCTCAAGTGATGACAGATCATCTTGAGATTTGATAAAAATTGGACATTTTGAATCTATGTGCTCTCTTTAATATCTTTGTACTTGAAGTATTTAAACAATATTTTGAAGACTATTTTGTGGGAAGGTCATGGAACCTTATCGCTTGGACCCATGTCATTAAATTCTTGCTTGACATACATACCAAAAAAAGAAAGAATGCTATTAACTTTTAAATACCTCTGTTGCTTTCATATCTACTGTCAGCACTTGCACATATTCTGTAAGCTTTCAATTGCATGACCTTTAATAGGCAGCTTAATTTGTTAGTTAATAAAATTTGTCTTGTATCTTAATTGTGGAAGAAGCTTGTAATTTAGCTGGTGATGTCGAGACCTTACTGGGTGGCAGATGTGAAGTATATTTGGCTTACCTCAATCTGATGGAATTCCAAACTCAGGAAGAACAAGGAGAGGTGGTAAGGAAAAGTTGCTATGCATTCACAATATAGGGTAATGGCTAAAGAGAAAAAACTCTAGAGACACATTGCCTGGGTTCAAATTCCAGCCTTACAACTTCCTAGTGTGTGATCTTAGGCATGTAAATAATATTCCATGTGCCTTGTTTTCACCACCCATAAAATGAGATTAATACAATTAATACAATCCTACTTATAGGATTAATATGATAGTTAATGAAAATGTTACATGTCAAATACTTGTTATAGCATCTGGCATATAATAAGCTTTTGATAGTTCAGCTTTAAGATATTATTAGTGTTCATTAGACCATTGAATAATTTCACACCCTGTGATCTTATTGTGTTATGTCACTGCACCCCAGCTAGTTTTTCTATTTCTTCTAATAATTGATCTTAAGTTCTTTTTTCCTATTTTTATTTTTCTTTGACAGTTATTTTTATGAAACATAATAATTGTACATAATTATGGGGTATGGTGTGATATTTTGATAGACATATACAATGTGTAATGATCAGATTCGGTTAATTTGCATATATAATCTGAAACTCTTATCATTTCTTTGTGGAATCTAAGATGGAGAGTAAATTATTTTCCTATTTTTATTTCAGGTACATGCTTTTTAAACTTCTAGTCAACTACTGTCATTGCAGCTGTGTAACTTTGGACAAGTTAATTAACTTCTATGAGCCTCAACTTCCTCATCCAAAAAAATGTGGCAGTAACCATCAAGATTGACTTAAGTAAAAAAAGAAATTACCCTAGATATGTTAAACAGAAAGAGATTTACACAGGAAACTGGGTACTATAATAATAAAATGTAGGAGAGTCTTGAAGAGCAAAAGTCAGGAGTGTTTTGCTAGTTTTCAGGTGTCATTGAGGAACATTGGGTCAGAGATATACTACTGCAATCCTGATGAGATCAGGAAATTGCTTTAAACCACCACTGGCAAAGCTTTCCCATAAACTCTGGGATAACTGAAAGGAAAAGAGTCTCAAGCTAATTTTCTTCCAAGACTGGGAAAATTCTCAAGGCAAATTAGAAAAAGAAAGAAATGTATGGGGAGATGGGAAAATGTATGAAGAGAGAAGAGAGGGAGAGAGAGTAAAGTTAAGATGTAATAGATATTTTGGGGAGCAGGAGACCAGGATGCAATGAAGCAGACTGATAGATGAGCTGCTCTCTTTTCATACCTGAAATTCTAGGAATTGTTCTTTCTTTATTGCTATTGACTTTCTCTCTCCCTCCCTCTCCCTCTCTCTCTCTCTCTCTCTCTGTCTAATCATTGTTCTAAGGTGGTTCTTTTTCCTCTAAATTAAATCCAACAAGCATTTATTTAGTACTTACTAGTTATTCATTTAATCATTTACACATTCATTCAACAAATATTTATTGGGCACATAATATGTGCCAAACATCTGGGGATACAGTGGTGGTCAAGTTAGGTATGGTTTTTGCTCCCATGTGCCAATGAGTGTACTAGTACTGTGTTTAGGGAATACAAGCTGTGTATTATAAGACTTTTTTTTTTGCAATTGACAATACACATGGCATAATCCAGGCCATGGAAAATGCTACAGTGTTTAACCTGCCATTTTCCAAACATCGGACTGCAGAATCCATTCTTTTATTGAAACAGCTGTTAACATCATGTGGAATACCACACTGCCAGCCTTAGAGTAAAGCCTAATTAATTAATTTAGCATGTAAAGACTATTAGAGTCTTGCCCCAAGCTATATTTTTGGTTTCTTTCTCACTCTTCCCTCCACAAACAATATACTTTAGCTATAGTTCTCAATTACTCAAGATCCACCTGCCTTCTGTCCTCTTGCCCCCTCAACACATATTCTTGCTTCTTCACCATAGTGATTTTCAAACGGATACAGGCTGGGACCTAGTAAGGTGAATCTCTGGATAGATTTATTAGTGAAACAACTCTGCCTTTCCATCTCACCGTGTTAAAATTGAGATACTGCTTATCTGTGAATTTGAGAAACAGAGTGTAAAGAAAAACTTCATAGACAACAGTGTATTTTACCTGTGAATGTTCTGGAATTTTGGTATGCCAACAGAATAAAATGTCATCTCTATTCCTCTGTATATATCAGCATCTGTCTGATTTATTATCTTTTCCTTTTGAAAGGCCAAGGATTCATGTGCTATTGCTTTCACTTAACTATACCTTTCAGCAAGATAATTCCAAAGAAGAGAACTTTCATATACAACCCACTCCTCGTTTACTGAGTCAGCATCTATATTTAAGTCATTTAGTTTTGCATATCTCAGTTTTTCCGTTTGTGAAATAGAGAAGTACTGAATATATATCACTAGCTAATTGTAATAAAAATAAGGTATTTGAAAATAGAACGCGTTAAACTAAATTATTTTTGCCACTAAATGGGATCATGTGTATGAAATCCCTCTTTACAACTGTAAAGCATTCAAGGTTCATCCATGTTGCCATCTATTGCAGTATTTCCTTCTATTCAAAATTTAAATAATATTCCGTTGTTTATATATACCACATTTTCTTTATTTATTCATTCATCGGTGGACATTATGCTAAGCTAAATAAGCCAGTCATAGGAAGACAAATACTGTAGGATTCTACTTTGTAAAGTATCTAAAATAGTCAAACTCATAGAATCAGAGAGTTGAATTGTGATCACCAGGGGCTGGTTTGTCCCAGATTAGGCTTAAATGTAGAAAAGTAAAAGGACACCTACTGTTTCTTATTTCAACAAATAAGAATAGAACAGTGTGGTCCGAAGTAGACTAGATCTTGATCAGCACCCATAGAAATCCCAGAATATTCATATGCGGATTTATGTATTTGTTCATATTTTAAGAAGCTATAGTCTTTTGAGATATGCATGGAGTGTGACTTGGAAATAGTCAATAGCTGTGAGAGCCAGTTTAACTACTAATACAAGTATTAGATACCAGGCATCTTTAGATATTATTTTACATATGTATGTCAGTACAGTGTATGCACATGTGTATATATGTATACCTGTATTTTGTTTTACTGATTTGTAGTAACTTATGAATATGAAACATAGGGAGAAGGAACACAGGGCAAGAAGGTGAGACATTTCCTTAGTTAACTGAAAGAGGTGAAAATTTCTGAGTTCCTTTCTAGCCCTTGATTAAAAAGATGATAGTAATAATAATGATAATGATAATAACAGTTCCACTTATTAGATATTTAATGCATGTTAGGCAGTTCATATTTTATATTTCATCACTTCACAATCACCTTGCATTTGATAGTATTAGCCTTGTTAGGTAGATGACAAAAATTGAGGCTTAGAGAGGTTTAGTAATTTGCCTAAATCTACACAGCTAGTAAACAGTGGAACAAAATGAGTTTAAGCTTTTTCATCATTTAACTTTTTAATATTGAAATATAAGTTACATGTTACAAAATTCACCCTTTTGAAATGTATCATTCAGTAGTTTTTAGTATATTCACAAAATTGTTAATTTATCACCACTGCTTAATTCCAGAACATTATCATAAGAAATGCTGTAGCCCTTAGCAGTCACTCCCCATTCTCTCCTTCCCCCAGCCCCTGGGGACCACTAATCTACTTTCTGTCTCTATGGATTTCATATAAATGGTATCATACAATATGGGACCTTTTTGTGCCTAGCTTCTTTCATGTAGTATAATGTTTTTAAGGTTCATACATACTATAGTATATACTTCATTCTTTTTTAATGCTGAACAATATTCCATTGCATGGATATTTTGTATTTTTTAAATTCACTCATAAGTGTATGAACATTAGGGTTTTCTCCATTTTTTTTTACTATATTATGAATAATGCCGCTATGAATATTCATGTACAAGTTTTTGTGTTGTTTTACATTTTTAGTTCTCTTTGGTATATACCTAGAAGTCAAATTGCTTAGTCATATGTAATTCTATGGTTAACTTTTGAGGAAATGCCAAACTCTGCCATAGCCAAAATGAGTTTTTAAAACAATTTAATAATTTAAGAAGTAGTACCTTAACGTAGTGTCCAAAATTCATCACAACAATGAAATTTTTGAAAATCTCTACTGCTTTTCCTCTTTATAAGGGAAATGCCCAAGTGTAGCTCAATGGATTGAATGATAAATGACTATTCTATCCATTGATATAAATATTGATCAAATAGCCCTTGGAATTTGAGAATTCAAAGTGGTGCATGAAAGGAGAACCTCTAAAGAATATCTGCTTACATTTTCCTATTACATTTCTCATGTTTGATTTGTTTTGTACTTCTAACTTATTTTAAGTAAGTATCCATATAACATTAAAAAATCTGCATTAACAAAGTTACTGATTACTTTGTATTTAAAGCTATGTGTTCAAAAACCAGTATTACTTTGCAACATTTATCAATAGAAAAATTTATATTCTGTTGCTTACTTGTACAAAATCAAAGGGAGAAAAATCATTGCAAAAATAATTTGTAACTGAGTGGTCTATGGATGTTAGTATTCTTTTCTGTAGTCTTGTATGGATACAATTGATTGTTTGTGAATGACAGTAGAACATTTATATTCTCTATAAGTCCCTTCGTTTAATAGAATTTCTCTTAAAATTTGCCAACTGGAAGCATTAACCTCTATAGTAACCTCTCCTTCTCCTGACTGTGCTTTTATTAATTGAGACAAATGATCTTAAAAAATTGGCAGTTAAGTGACTTACCCAAGATTTTAAAGCTAATAAGCTAGATAAAGGACTTGAACTTATTTCTCTCTATAGAGATGTAGACCTGTATTTTTTTTTCTTTTCTTTTTATTAAGGTTTTTTAAGGGAGGTGGTTTGGAGTGGTGGTTAGGAGTAATTGCCAGAAAGAAAGCAATGTTTCATGCTCTCAATTCTGGAATGTTAAAAACAGACAAGAATAGTTCTGATGGTACCTGAAATGACTCTCTGGGAAACCAAAATATGCTTTCAGCTGAAGTCTACTCATTTGAAGGATGTAGAAAATGTGAGCTTCGAATGGATTTAGAAATTTTCTTCTCTTTCTCTTCTAGCTATTTTAAACCAAATTGAAAATATTAGTATGCAATGTGTTAGTATGGTTTGCCACATACACTCTTGTACAGCTGAAATGAAAAATGTTTTGTGTGGGAAAAATAAAGCAGATGAATTAATATTTAAGAATAATATTAGAAAGAAGGACTTCAAACTACACAACTGGATGAGATGTGAAGGAAAGGGGAATGAATTTATCTTACTCTTCAAAACACTGCTGACTCTGATTATCTACCCTCAAGGGTTAATGGGAAAGATTTCAAATTAAACATGAATAACAAACAGGACTCCATGCATTATTGATAAGTACACAGTGTGATCTCAAAGACTGACATTTTCAGAGCTGTGCTTTATCAGAGCTCAGTCAATGAATAGGGGACTCTCAATGATACTATCTTGTCAGATATTATCATTGCATGGTATTGTCAGGCTACTCCCAAGCGTCTTTTATTCAATGATACAAGGTGTTTCTTAGCATTGAAAAATAGTGGACTGTTTCTTCTTGGGTTTGCCTGCAACAGAGGTGAAGGTATGAATTTGATTCAATCATGGTAAAACCATTTCCTTGGGATATTCTCTCATTAGTTTTTAAAAACAATATGTATCACCATAAAAAATGATACTTAAGTGAGGTGACGCATATGTTAATTAGCTTGATTTAATCATTCCTCATTGTATACCGAGATCAGACGAGATTGGGCGCGTTCAGGCTGGTATGGCCGTAGACCACTGTATACTTATTTCAAAACATCACATTGTAGCCCATAAATACACACAATTATGATTTGTCAATTAAAATAATATTAAAAACATGCAATGCTGTCATATTATTGTTTTCAGAGTGAAGAATTTTTTTAAAAAATTTAAAAATTGGTACATAATAATTATTCATTTTGGTGAGTACTTGTGATATTGTGATACATGCATACAATGTGTTGTGATCAAATCAGGGTATTTAGGATATCCATAACTTCAAATATTTATCATTTCTTTGTGTTGGGAACATTTCAAATCTTTTAACTATTTTGAAATATACAATATATTATTGTTAACTATAGTCACCCTACTGTGCTATAGAATACTCTGCTAACAGAATCACATACATACACTCTCAGCACCCAACTGGTGAGATCTGGGACACAGAAAAGCCCACGTTCTGTTTTCTTTTGTCCCAGGGTCCTCTGTTGGTGTTTTGCACTCCCCTTTCCTTTAGGAGTGGCAATCCCTGGGGCTTAGACTGCTGGAAATCCTACTGCTCCTCTGGGTCTAGCCACCCTGTGCAGATGCTGCAACACAAGTGAGTACTGGGGAATATCCGTGGGGAATCTGATGATGTGAAGTCCCTGGTTATTACAAAGTCCCACAACAGGTGCACAGCCAGCATAGCACTTGCCACCACAGCTCAGGCCCAGGGGAACAATGAGTGACCCTGTGCTCAATAATAGCCTGGAATAATGCCTTCTTGAAATCCCCAAATTTCAGCTTACCCAGTGTTTGGACTGGTGAGGGCAAGGAGGTATTGTTAAGTTTGGAAACTAGCAGTCTGCTGCAAGGGGAGGGGAGTTGAAAACAACACCACCTACCCTTTCCATGGAATACTAAGTCCCTCAGAGTTTAATCTCTGCTAGCTTCTTCCTTCTTTCTTTTTCTGTGTCATAACTTCTTTCCAGGAGCTCCCCTATAGGCCCCAGCACTCTCTTCTGCACTTGAGCTATGATTATTCGCCTGTAAATTTGGTTCTTGTTTCTGGGGAGAATTAGTATCAGATGTCTCTAGTTAGCCATCTTGAGAAAAAAGGCTGATCCTTATTTTTTAACTCAATTTGAAAGCATCTTTTCTCCCTAAAACTTTTTCATAAAGAACTCTCAGTATGTAGGTATGTGTGTCTTTATCTTCACTAGAGAAGGAAACTGTTTCATTGCAAACTGAACAAACCATATTTATAATTTTTGTAAGAAAAATTTTCCACTTGAACATACTCATGGAAAAATTATTTGAGTAAATGAACTTTCTTAACCCCAAAACATAGTTTAAATTTCTTTAAACATTTCCAAGTAGAAAGAAAAATGTTGACTTTTTAAATTATCTGTTACTTTCTGTCCAAAAGGAAAAAAGACTCCATTCTTGTGAAAAAGGACACTGACTTTCTCACCACTGCTACTAGAGGTTATTTAGTAAAACATGAATTAATTGACTAACTGGTTGTCTATTTGCTAGTATGCTCACTTAAAAAGATTTCCCTATATTCTTTTGGAGAATTTCCCAGCTGTCTCCTACTCTCCTCAATCAAAATGGTTATAGAAGGTATGATCTCAGGTAGTCTTTTTTTTTAAACACTAAATATTTCCAGGTTTGACTTCCATTCTCTTCTTACACTGCATCTTCTGAGAACTCTGCTTTAAGTGTGAACACAAATTCCCTAAATGAGGGTTTATACAACACAAGTGTGAAATGACTCCTGCCATAAATTAAGATTTATCTGGTAGTGATTTATCTAGTCTATAAATTAATAAAATTAATTGTATTGATTTTAATGTATATCATTTACGCTCATTTTATTAGTACCTTTATGAGACAGAATATAAAATTCAATGTTGTCAAATATATTTCACTTTCATATTTTTTCCAAGAAGATAATAGAGTTTCTTGTGGAGATGGGGAAACGGGTTGGCCACAGGCTCAGTTCATGCCTAATTTTCACCTGCCTCTCTTGAGCAAGCAGAGATGATTGAGATTAAGATATGCATGAAAATAATCTCTCAGTATATACTTTACTATAACATATGGCATCATTTCAGATAATGAACTAAAATAATAACTGGAGTACTGAATTGTGGCCTTTCCTCTGAGTTATAAAGCTAATTAATTTGGAGAAAAAAATGCAAAGACATTTACAAATCCTTAATAATTTATATGTTATTTTAAAACCAACGCCTTATATCCTTAATAAAGCATGGCTCAATAGTTAACATTTCTATTTTTAATAAGTAGGTTGTCTGAAAGGATTCAATGAAACGTATTATTATGATTATATTTTTCTAAAGTTGTATTCTTTCTAAACCTTGCCTTTTGAGTTACAAATGGTCCATTTTCTCTTTTCCTATTAGATATTATACAATCATGATGTTTTAACCTTGGATAAAATGAAATGACAACATCTGGAGTTAATGTGGTACAGAATCAAAAAAGAAGCATCCAAAAGACACAGGGCAATAGATGAAAATAAAAGGAGAATTGTAACCTCATAAGTGCATTTTAGTATCTGTGTACTCTATAATTTAGTTATTCCTTTATTTTCTCTGGAATCAGAAGCCATATTTGTATATAAAGGACAAAACAATAAATGCATATAATAAAAACTAAAATTGATGTGCCATGCATATATTGATAATAATTCTTTGAATTTCAGTGAAGAAATACTAAATTTAGGAAAAAGTTACTATACTTGTAGGCATCAATCATGAAATTGAGTAGAAAAGTTACTGAAAAAGAGGAGGGAGCTCAATTTTTTTTAAATTTCAGCACATTTTGGTGGTACCAATGTTTAGGCTGTGTATGTTGCCCTTCCCTCCACCTCCCCTACTCTGAGTCAGAACTTCAAGCCTGTCCATCCCCCAGA